>JAUNZM010001417.1:0-202500 GCA_033459285.1 Clamator glandarius
CTTCTAAAAGAACCCAGAACCTTCTAGAGCCACCCAGGACCCATCTACAAGCCCCCAGACCCTTCTAGAGCATCCAGGACCCTTCTAAAAGCCCCCCAGACCCATCTAGATCCTCCCAGGACCCTTCTAAAAGCCCCCAGACCCTTCTAGAGCCTCCCAGGACCCTTCTAAAAGCCCCCAGACCATTCTAGAGCACCCCAGGACCCTTCTAAAAGCCCCCAGACCCTTCTAGAGACCCCCAGGACACTTCTGAAAGCCCCCAGACCCTTCTAGAGGACCCCAGGACCCTTCTGAAAGCCAGCAGAACATTCTAGAGTCACCAGGACCTTTCTAAAGGCACCCAGACCCTTCTAGAGCCCCCCCGGACCCTTCTAAAAGCCCCCAGCACCTTCTAGAGCCCCACAGGACCCTTCTAAATGCCCCCAGACCCTTCTAGAGAATCCGAGGACCCTTCTAAAATTCCCCAGACCCTTCTAGAGCCCCCCCGGACCCTTCTGAAAGCCCCCAGACCCTTCTAGAGCCACCCAGGACCCTTCTAAAATACCCCAGACCATTCTAGAGCCCCCCAGGACCCTTCTAAAAGCACCCAGACCCTTCTAGAGACCCCCAGGACCCTTCTGAATGCACCCAGAACATTCTAGAGCCCCCCAGGACCTTTCTAAAAGCCCCCAGACCCTTCTAGAGCATCCGAGGACCCTTCTAAAAGCACCCAGACCCTTCTAGAGCATCCCAGGACCCTTCTAAAAGCCCCCAGACCCTTCTAGAGGCCCCTAGGACCCTACTAAAACCCCCCAGAACCCTCTAGAGCCCCCCAGGACTCTTCTAAAAGCCCCCAGACCCTTCTAGAGCCTCCCAGGACCCTTCTAAAAGCACCCAGACCCTTCTAGAGCCCCCCAATACCATTCTAAAGGCCCCCAGACCTTTCTAGACCCTCCCCGGATCATTCTAAAAGCCCCCAGACCCTTCTAGAGCCCCCCAGGATCATTCTAAAAGCCCCCAGACCCTTCTAGAGCCCCCCAGGACCCATCTAAAAGCCCCCAGACCCTTCTAGAGGCCCCTAGGACCCTTCTAAAAGACCCCAGACCCTTCTAGACCCTCCCCGGATCCTTCGAAAAGACCCCAGACCCTTCTAGAGCCCCCCAGGATCATTCTAAAAGCCCCCAGAGCCTTCTAGAGGCCCCCAGGAACCTTCTAAAAGCCCCCAGACCATTCTAGAGCCCCCCAGGACCCTTCTAAAGGCCCCCAGACCCTTCTAGACCCTCCCCGGATCATTCTAAAAGCCCCCAGATTCTTCTAGAGCCTCCCAGGACCCTTCTAATAGCACCCCGACCTTTCTAGACCCTCCCCGGATCCTTCTAAATGAACCCAGACCTTTCTAGGGCCCCCCAGAACCCCTCTAAAAGCCTCCAGACCCTTGTAGAGCCCCCCAGGACGCGTCTAAAAGCGCCCAGACCCTTCTAGACCCTCCCCTGATCATTCTAAAAGAACCCAGACCCTTCTAAAACCTCCCAGGACTATTCTAAAAGAACCCAGACCCTTCTAGACCCTCCCCGGATTATTCTAAAAGCCCCCAGACCGTTCAAGAGCCCCCCAAGACCCTTCTAAACGTCTCCAAACCCTTCTAGACCCCCCCCGAACCACTCTAATAGTTCTCAGACCCTTCTAGAGGCCCCCAGGACCCTTCTATAAGTCCCCAGACCCTTCTAGAGAACCCCAGGAACTTTCTAAAAGCCCCCAGACCCTTCTAGAGCCTCCCAGGAGCCTTCTAAAAACCCCCAGACCCTTGTAGAGCCCCCCCGGACCACTCTAATAGATCCCAGACCCTTCTAGAGGCCCCCAGGATACTTCTAAATGCCCCCAGACCCTTCTAGAGAACCCCGGGACCCTTCTAAAAGCCCCCAGACCCTTCTAGAGCCCCCCAGGACCCTTCTAAAAGACCCCAGAACCTTCTAGACCCTCCCCGGATCATTCTAAAAGCCCCCAGACCCTTCTAGAGACCCCCATGACCCTTCTAAAAGCACTCAGACCTTCTAGAGGGCCCCAGGACCCTTCTAAAAGCACCCAGAACCTTCTAGAGCCTCCCAGGACCATTCTAAAAGCCCCCAGACCCTTCTAGACCCCCCCAGGACCATTCTAAAAGCCCCCAGACCCTTCTAGAGCCCCCCAGGACCCTTCTGAAAGGCCGCAGACACATCTAGACACTGCCCGGATCTTTCTAAAAGACCCCAGACACTTCTAGAGATCCCCAGGAGCATTCTAAAAGCCCCCAGACCCTTCTAGAGCACTCCAGGACCCTTCTAAAAGCCCCCAGACCCTTCTAGAGCCCCCCAGGGCCCCTCTTAAGGCACCCCGTCCCTTCTAGGACACCCCAGGACCCTTCTTAAAGTCCCCAGACCCTTCTAGAGCACCCTAGGACCCTTCTAAAAGCCCCCAGACCCTTCTAGAGCCCCCCCGGACCCTTCTAAAAGACCCCAGACCCTTCTAGAGCCACCCAGGACTCTTCTAAAAGCCCCCAGACCCTTCTAGAGCACCCAAGGACCCTTCTAAAAGCCCCCAGACACTTCTTTAGCACCCCAGGACCCTTCTAAATGCCCCCAGACCCTTCTAGCGGCACCCAGGACCCTTCTACAAGCCCCCAGACCCTTCTAGAGCCCCCCAGAACCTTTCTAGATGCCCCCAGGACCCTTCTAAAAGCCCCCAGACCCTTCTAGAACCCTCCCAGGACCCTTCTACAAGCCCCCAGACCATTCTAGAGCCACCCAGGACCCTTCTAAAAGCACCCAGACCATTCTAGAGGCCCCCAGGACCCGTCTAAAAGCCTCTAGACCCTTCTAGAGCCCCCCAGGACCCTTCTAAAAGCACCCAGACCCTTCTAGAGGCTCCCCGGACCCTTATAAAAGCACCCCGACCCTTCTAGAGCCTCCCAGTACCCTTCTAAAAACAACCAGACCCTTCTAGATAACCCCAGGACCCTTCTAAAAGCCCCCAGACCCTTCTAGACCCTCCCCGGATCCTTCTAAAAGCCCCCAGACCCTTCTAGAGCCACCTAGGATCCTTCAAAAAGCACCCAGACCCTTCTAGAGCCCCCCAGGATCATTCTAAAAGCCCCCAGACCCTTCTAGAGCCCCCCAGGATCATTCCAAAAGCCCCCAGACCCTTCTAGAGCCCCCTAGGACACATCTAAAAGCCCCCAGACCCTTCTAGAGGCCCCTAGGACCCTTCTAAAAGCCCCCAGACCCTTCTAGAGCCCCACCGGATCCTTCGACAGGAACCCAGACCCTTCTAGAGCCCCCCAGGATCATTCTAAAAGCCCCCAGACCCTTCTAGAGCCCCCCAGTACCCTTCTAAAAGCCCCTAGACCCTTCTATAGCCCCCCAGGACCCTTCTAAATGCCCCCAGACCCTTCAAGAGGCACCCAGGGCCCCTCTTAAGTAACCCCGTCCCTTCTAGAGCACCCCAGGACCCTTTTAAAAGTCCCCAGACCCTTCTAGAGCCCCCCCGGACCCTTCTAAAAGCGCCCAGACCCTTCTAGAGCCACCCAGGACCCTTCTAAAATACCCCAGACCATTCTAGAGCCCCCCAGGACCCTTCTAAAAGCACCCAGACCCTTCTAGAGACCCCCAGGACCCTTCTGAATGCACCCAGAACATTCTAGAGCCCCCCAGGACCTTTCTAAAAGCCCCCAGACCCTTCTAGAGCATCCGAGGACCCTTCTAAAAGCACCCAGACCCTTCTAGAGCATCCCAGGACCCTTCTAAAAGCCCCCAGACCCTTCTAGAGGCCCCTAGGACCCTACTAAAACCCCCCAGAACCCTCTAGAGCCCCCCAGGACTCTTCTAAAAGCCCCCAGACCCTTCTAGAGCCTCCCAGGACCCTTCTAAAAGCACCCAGACCCTTCTAGAGCCCCCCAATACCATTCTAAAGGCCCCCAGACCTTTCTAGACCCTCCCCGGATCATTCTAAAAGCCCCCAGACCCTTCTAGAGCCCCCCAGGACCCATCTAAAAGCCCCCAGACCCTTCTAGAGGCCCCTAGGACCCTTCTAAAAGACCCCAGACCCTTCTAGACCCTCCCCGGATCCTTCGAAAAGACCCCAGACCCTTCTAGAGCCCCCCAGGATCATTCTAAAAGCCCCCAGAGCCTTCTAGAGGCCCCCAGGAACCTTCTAAAAGCCCCCAGACCATTCTAGAGCCCCCCAGGACCCTTCTAAAGGCCCCCAGACCCTTCTAGACCCTCCCCGGATCATTCTAAAAGCCCCCAGATTCTTCTAGAGCCTCCCAGGACCCTTCTAATAGCACCCCGACCTTTCTAGACCCTCCCCGGATCCTTCTAAATGAACCCAGACCTTTCTAGGGCCCCCCAGAACCCCTCTAAAAGCCTCCAGACCCTTGTAGAGCCCCCCAGGACGCGTCTAAAAGCGCCCAGACCCTTCTAGACCCTCCCCTGATCATTCTAAAAGAACCCAGACCCTTCTAAAACCTCCCAGGACTATTCTAAAAGAACCCAGACCCTTCTAGACCCTCCCCGGATTATTCTAAAAGCCCCCAGACCGTTCAAGAGCCCCCCAAGACCCTTCTAAACGTCTCCAAACCCTTCTAGACCCCCCCCGAACCACTCTAATAGTTCTCAGACCCTTCTAGAGGCCCCCAGGACCCTTCTATAAGTCCCCAGACCCTTCTAGAGAACCCCAGGAACTTTCTAAAAGCCCCCAGACCCTTCTAGAGCCTCCCAGGAGCCTTCTAAAAACCCCCAGACCCTTGTAGAGCCCCCCCGGACCACTCTAATAGATCCCAGACCCTTCTAGAGGCCCCCAGGATACTTCTAAATGCCCCCAGACCCTTCTAGAGAACCCCGGGACCCTTCTAAAAGCCCCCAGACCCTTCTAGAGCCCCCCAGGACCCTTCTAAAAGACCCCAGAACCTTCTAGACCCTCCCCGGATCATTCTAAAAGCCCCCAGACCCTTCTAGAGACCCCCATGACCCTTCTAAAAGCACTCAGACCTTCTAGAGGGCCCCAGGACCCTTCTAAAAGCACCCAGAACCTTCTAAAGCCTCCCAGGACCATTCTAAAAGCCCCCAGACCCTTCTAGACCCCCCCAGGACCCTTCTAAATGCCCCCAGACCCTTCTAGCGGCACCCAGGACCCTTCTACAAGCCCCCAGACCCTTCTAGAGCCCCACAGAACCTTTCTAGATGCCCCCAGGACCCTTCTAAATGCCCCCAGACCCTTCTAGAACCCTCCCAGGACCCTTCTACAAGCCCCCAGACCATTCTAGAGCCACCCAGGACCCTTCTAAAAGCACCCAGACCATTCTAGAGGCCCCCAGGACCCGTCTAAAAGCCTCTAGACCCTTCTAGAGCCCCCCAGGACCCTTCTAAAAGCACCCAGACCCTTCTAGAGGCTCCCCGGACCCTTATAAAAGCACCCCGACCCTTCTAGAGCCTCCCAGTACCCTTCTAAAAACAACCAGACCCTTCTAGATAACCCCAGGACCCTTCTAAAAGCCCCCAGACCCTTCTAGACCCTCCCCGGATCCTTCTAAAAGCCCCCAGACCCTTCTAGAGCCACCTAGGATCCTTCAAAAAGCACCCAGACCCTTCTAGAGCCCCCCAGGATCATTCTAAAAGCCCCCAGACCCTTCTAGAGCCCCCCAGGATCATTCCAAAAGCCCCCAGACCCTTCTAGAGCCCCCTAGGACACATCTAAAAGCCCCCAGACCCTTCTAGAGGCCCCTAGGACCCTTCTAAAAGCCCCCAGACCCTTCTAGAGCCCCACCGGATCCTTCGACAGGAACCCAGACCCTTCTAGAGCCCCCCAGGATCATTCTAAAAGCCCCCAGACCCTTCTAGAGCCCCCCAGTACCCTTCTAAAAGCCCCTAGACCCTTCTATAGCCCCCCAGGACCCTTCTAAATGCCCCCAGACCCTTCAAGAGGCACCCAGGGCCCCTCAAATGAACCCCGTCCCTTCTAGAGCACCCCAGGACCCTTCTAAAAGTCCCCAGGCCCTTCTAGAGCACCCCAGGACCCTTCTAAAAGCCCCCAGACCCTTCTAGAGCCCCTCCGGACCCTTCTAAAAGACCCCAGACCCTTCTAGAGGAGCCCAGGAACCTTCTGACAGCCAGCAGAACATTCTAGAGTCACCCAGGACAATTCTAAAGGCACCCAGACCCTTCTAGAGCCCCTCAGGACCCTTCTAAAAGCGCCCAGACCCTTCTAGAGACTCCCAGGACCATTCTGAAAGCCCCCAGATCCTTCTAGAGCCCTCCAGGACCCTTCTAAAAGCACCCACACCCTTCTAGAGCATCCGAGGACCCTTCTAAAATTCCCCAGACCCTTCTAGAGCACCCCAGGACATTTCTGAAAGCCCCCAGACCCTTCTAGAGCCCCCCCGGACCCTTCTAAAAGCCCCCAGACCCTTCTAGAGCCACCCAGGAACTTTCTAAAAGAACCCAGAACCTTCTAGAGCCACCCAGGACCCATCTACAAGCCCCCAGACCCTTCTAGAGCATCCCAGGACCCTTCTAAAAGCCCCCAGACCCATCTAGATCCTCCCAGGACCCTTCTAAAAGCCCCCAGACCCTTCTAGAGCCTCCCAGGACCCTTCTAAAAGCCCCCAGACCATTCTAGAGCACCCCAGGACCCTTCTACAAGCCCCCAGACCCTTCTAGAGACCCCCAGGACACTTCTGAAAGCCCCCAGACCCTTCTAGAGGACCCCAGGACCCTTCTGAAAGCCAGCAGAACATTCTAGAGTCACCCAGGACCTTTCTAAAGGCACCCAGACCCTTCTAGAGCCCCCCCGGACCCTTCTAAAAGCCCCCAGCATCTTCTAGAGCCCCACAGGACCCTTCTAAATGCCCCCAGACCCTTCTAGAGAATCCGAGGACCCTTCTAAAATTCCCCAGACCCTTCTAGAGCCCCCCCGGACCCTTCTGAAAGCCCCCAGACCCTTCTAGAGCCACCCAGGACCCTTCTAAAATACCCCAGACCATTCTAGAGCCCCCCAGGACCCTTCTAAAAGCACCCAGACCCTTCTAGAGACCCCCAGGACCCTTCTGAATGCACCCAGAACATTCTAGAGCCCCCCAGGACCTTTCTAAAAGCCCCCAGACCCTTCTAGAGCATCCGAGGACCCTTCTAAAAGCACCCAGACCCTTCTAGAGCATCCCAGGACCCTTCTAAAAGCCCCCAGACCCTTCTAGAGGCCCCTAGGACCCTACTAAAACCCCCCAGAACCCTCTAGAGCCCCCCAGGACTCTTCTAAAAGCCCCCAGACCCTTCTAGAGCCTCCCAGGACCCTTCTAAAAGCACCCAGACCCTTCTAGAGCCCCCCAATACCATTCTAAAGGCCCCCAGACCTTTCTAGACCCTCCCCGGATCATTCTAAAAGCCCCCAGACCCTTCTAGAGCCCCCCAGGATCATTCTAAAAGCCCCCAGACCCTTCTAGAGCCCCCCAGGACCCATCTAAAAGCCCCCAGACCCTTCTAGAGGCCCCTAGGACCCTTCTAAAAGACCCCAGACCCTTCTAGACCCTCCCCGGATCCTTCGAAAAGACCCCAGACCCTTCTAGAGCCCCCCAGGATCATTCTAAAAGCCCCCAGAGCCTTCTAGAGGCCCCCAGGAACCTTCTAAAAGCCCCCAGACCATTCTAGAGCCCCCCAGGACCCTTCTAAAGGCCCCCAGACCCTTCTAGACCCTCCCCGGATCATTCTAAAAGCCCCCAGATTCTTCTAGAGCCTCCCAGGACCCTTCTAATAGCACCCCGACCTTTCTAGACCCTCCCCGGATCCTTCTAAATGAACCCAGACCTTTCTAGGGCCCCCCAGAACCCCTCTAAAAGCCTCCAGACCCTTGTAGAGCCCCCCAGGACGCGTCTAAAAGCGCCCAGACCCTTCTAGACCCTCCCCTGATCATTCTAAAAGAACCCAGACCCTTCTAAAACCTCCCAGGACTATTCTAAAAGAACCCAGACCCTTCTAGACCCTCCCCGGATTATTCTAAAAGCCCCCAGACCGTTCAAGAGCCCCCCAAGACCCTTCTAAACGTCTCCAAACCCTTCTAGACCCCCCCCGAACCACTCTAATAGTTCTCAGACCCTTCTAGAGGCCCCCAGGACCCTTCTATAAGTCCCCAGACCCTTCTAGAGAACCCCAGGAACTTTCTAAAAGCCCCCAGACCCTTCTAGAGCCTCCCAGGAGCCTTCTAAAAACCCCCAGACCCTTGTAGAGCCCCCCCGGACCACTCTAATAGATCCCAGACCCTTCTAGAGGCCCCCAGGATACTTCTAAATGCCCCCAGACCCTTCTAGAGAACCCCGGGACCCTTCTAAAAGCCCCCAGACCCTTCTAGAGCCCCCCAGGACCCTTCTAAAAGACCCCAGAACCTTCTAGACCCTCCCCGGATCATTCTAAAAGCCCCCAGACCCTTCTAGAGACCCCCATGACCCTTCTAAAAGCACTCAGACCTTCTAGAGGGCCCCAGGACCCTTCTAAAAGCACCCAGAACCTTCTAGAGCCTCCCAGGACCATTCTAAAAGCCCCCAGACCCTTCTAGACCCCCCCAGGACCATTCTAAAAGCCCCCAGACCCTTCTAGAGCCCCCCAGGACCCTTCTGAAAGGCCGCAGACACATCTAGACACTGCCCGGATCTTTCTAAAAGACCCCAGACACTTCTAGAGATCCCCAGGAGCATTCTAAAAGCCCCCAGACCCTTCTAGAGCACTCCAGGACCCTTCTAAAAGCCCCCAGACCCTTCTAGAGCCCCCCAGGGCCCCTCTTAAGGCACCCCGTCCCTTCTAGGACACCCCAGGACCCTTCTTAAAGTCCCCAGACCCTTCTAGAGCACCCTAGGACCCTTCTAAAAGCCCCCAGACCCTTCTAGAGCCCCCCCGGACCCTTCTAAAAGACCCCAGACCCTTCTAGAGCCACCCAGGACTCTTCTAAAAGCCCCCAGACCCTTCTAGAGCACCCAAGGACCCTTCTAAAAGCCCCCAGACACTTCTTTAGCACCCCAGGACCCTTCTAAATGCCCCCAGACCCTTCTAGCGGCACCCAGGACCCTTCTACAAGCCCCCAGACCCTTCTAGAGCCCCCCAGAACCTTTCTAGATGCCCCCAGGACCCTTCTAAAAGCCCCCAGACCCTTCTAGAACCCTCCCAGGACCCTTCTACAAGCCCCCAGACCATTCTAGAGCCACCCAGGACCCTTCTAAAAGCACCCAGACCATTCTAGAGGCCCCCAGGACCCGTCTAAAAGCCTCTAGACCCTTCTAGAGCCCCCCAGGACCCTTCTAAAAGCACCCAGACCCTTCTAGAGGCTCCCCGGACCCTTATAAAAGCACCCCGACCCTTCTAGAGCCTCCCAGTACCCTTCTAAAAGCAACCAGACCCTTCTAGATAACCCCAGGACCCTTCTAAAAGCCCCCAGACCCTTCTAGACCCTCCCCGGATCCTTCTAAAAGCCCCCAGACCCTTCTAGAGCCACCTAGGATCCTTCAAAAAGCACCCAGACCCTTCTAGAGCCCCCCAGGATCATTCTAAAAGCCCCCAGACCCTTCTAGAGCCCCCCAGGATCATTCCAAAAGCCCCCAGACCCTTCTAGAGCCCCCTAGGACACATCTAAAAGCCCCCAGACCCTTCTAGAGGCCCCTAGGACCCTTCTAAAAGCCCCCAGACCCTTCTAGAGCCCCACCGGATCCTTCGACAGGAACCCAGACCCTTCTAGAGCCCCCCAGGATCATTCTAAAAGCCCCCAGACCCTTCTAGAGCCCCCCAGTACCCTTCTAAAAGCCCCTAGACCCTTCTATAGCCCCCCAGGACCCTTCTAAATGCCCCCAGACCCTTCAAGAGGCACCCAGGGCCCCTCTTAAGTAACCCCGTCCCTTCTAGAGCACCCCAGGACCCTTTTAAAAGTCCCCAGACCCTTCTAGAGCCCCCCCGGACCCTTCTAAAAGCGCCCAGACCCTTCTAGAGCCACCCAGGACCCTTCTAAAATACCCCAGACCATTCTAGAGCCCCCCAGGACCCTTCTAAAAGCACCCAGACCCTTCTAGAGACCCCCAGGACCCTTCTGAATGCACCCAGAACATTCTAGAGCCCCCCAGGACCTTTCTAAAAGCCCCCAGACCCTTCTAGAGCATCCGAGGACCCTTCTAAAAGCACCCAGACCCTTCTAGAGCATCCCAGGACCCTTCTAAAAGCCCCCAGACCCTTCTAGAGGCCCCTAGGACCCTACTAAAACCCCCCAGAACCCTCTAGAGCCCCCCAGGACTCTTCTAAAAGCCCCCAGACCCTTCTAGAGCCTCCCAGGACCCTTCTAAAAGCACCCAGACCCTTCTAGAGCCCCCCAATACCATTCTAAAGGCCCCCAGACCTTTCTAGACCCTCCCCGGATCATTCTAAAAGCCCCCAGACCCTTCTAGAGCCCCCCAGGATCATTCTAAAAGCCCCCAGACCCTTCTAGAGCCCCCTAGGACCCATCTAAAAGCCCCCAGACCCTTCTAGAGGCCCCTAGGACCCTTCTAAAAGACCCCAGACCCTTCTAGACCCTCCCCGGATCCTTCGAAAAGACCCCAGACCCTTCTAGAGCCCCCCAGGATCATTCTAAAAGCCCCCAGAGCCTTCTAGAGGCCCCCAGGAACCTTCTAAAAGCCCCCAGACCATTCTAGAGCCCCCCAGGACCCTTCTAAAGGCCCCCAGACCCTTCTAGACCCTCCCCGGATCATTCTAAAAGCCCCCAGATTCTTCTAGAGCCTCCCAGGACCCTTCTAATAGCACCCCGACCTTTCTAGACCCTCCCCGGATCCTTCTAAATGAACCCAGACCTTTCTAGGGCCCCCCAGAACCCCTCTAAAAGCCTCCAGACCCTTGTAGAGCCCCCCAGGACGCGTCTAAAAGCGCCCAGACCCTTCTAGACCCTCCCCTGATCATTCTAAAAGAACCCAGACCCTTCTAAAACCTCCCAGGACTATTCTAAAAGAACCCAGACCCTTCTAGACCCTCCCCGGATCATTCTAAAAGCCCCCAGACCGTTCAAGAGCCCCCCAAGACCCTTCTAAACGTCTCCAAACCCTTCTAGACCCCCCCCGAACCACTCTAATAGTTCTCAGACCCTTCTAGAGGCCCCCAGGACCCTTCTATAAGTCCCCAGACCCTTCTAGAGAACCCCAGGAACTTTCTAAAAGCCCCCAGACCCTTCTAGAGCCTCCCAGGAGCCTTCTAAAAACCCCCAGACCCTTGTAGAGCCCCCCCGGACCACTCTAATAGATCCCAGACCCTTCTAGAGGCCCCCAGGATACTTCTAAATGCCCCCAGACCCTTCTAGAGAACCCCGGGACCCTTCTAAAAGCCCCCAGACCCTTCTAGAGCCCCCCAGGACCCTTCTAAAAGACCCCAGAACCTTCTAGACCCTCCCCGGATCATTCTAAAAGCCCCCAGACCCTTCTAGAGACCCCCATGACCCTTCTAAAAGCACTCAGACCTTCTAGAGGGCCCCAGGACCCTTCTAAAAGCACCCAGAACCTTCTAGAGCCTCCCAGGACCATTCTAAAAGCCCCCAGACCCTTCTAGACCCCCCCAGGACCCTTCTAAATGCCCCCAGACCCTTCTAGCGGCACCCAGGACCCTTCTACAAGCCCCCAGACCCTTCTAGAGCCCCCCAGAACCTTTCTAGATGCCCCCAGGACCCTTCTAAAAGCCCCCAGACCCTTCTAGAACCCTCCCACGACCCTTCTACAAGCCCCCAGACCATTCTAGAGCCACCCAGGACCCTTCTAAAAGCACCCAGACCATTCTAGAGGCCCCCAGGACCCGTCTAAAAGCCTCTAGACCCTTCTAGAGCCCCCCAGGACCCTTCTAAAAGCACCCAGACCCTTCTAGAGGCTCCCCGGACCCTTATAAAAGCACCCCGACCCTTCTAGAGCCTCCCAGTACCCTTCTAAAAGCAACCAGACCCTTCTAGATAACCCCAGGACCCTTCTAAAAGCCCCCAGACCCTTCTAGACCCTCCCCGGATCCTTCTAAAAGCCCCCAGACCCTTCTAGAGCCACCTAGGATCCTTCAAAAAGCACCCAGACCCTTCTAGAGCCCCCCAGGATCATTCTAAAAGCCCCCAGACCCTTCTAGAGCCCCCCAGGATCATTCCAAAAGCCCCCAGACCCTTCTAGAGCCCCCTAGGACACATCTAAAAGCCCCCAGACCCTTCTAGAGGCCCCTAGGACCCTTCTAAAAGCCCCCAGACCCTTCTAGAGCCCCACCGGATCCTTCGACAGGAACCCAGACCCTTCTAGAGCCCCCCAGGATCATTCTAAAAGCCCCCAGACCCTTCTAGAGCCCCCCAGTACCCTTCTAAAAGCCCCTAGACCCTTCTATAGCCCCCCAGGACCCTTCTAAATGCCCCCAGACCCTTCAAGAGGCACCCAGGGCCCCTCTTAAGTAACCCCGTCCCTTCTAGAGCACCCCAGGACCCTTTTAAAAGTCCCCAGACCCTTCTAGAGCCCCCCCGGACCCTTCTAAAAGACCCCAGACCCTTATAGATGACCCCAGGAACCTTCTGACAGCCAGCAGAACATTCTAGAGTCACCCAGGACCCTTCTAAAGGCACCCAGACCCTTCTAGAGCCCCCCAGGACCCTTCTAAAAGCGCCCAGACCCTTCTAGAGACTCCCAGGACCCTTCTGAAAGCCCCCAGAACCTTCTAGAGCCCTCCAGGACCCTTCTAAAAGCACCCAGACCCTTCTAGACCACCCCAGGACACTTCTAAAAGCCCGCAGACCCTTCTAGAGCCCCACCGGACCCTTCTACAAGCCCCCAGACCCTTCTAGAGCCACCGAGGACCCTTCTAAAAGCACCCAGAACCTTCTAGAGCCCCCCAGGACCCTTCTACAAGCACCCAGACCCTTCTAGAGCATCCCAGGACCCTTCTAAAAGCCCCCAGACCCATCTAGATCCTCCCAGGACACTTCTAAAAGCGCCCAGACCCTTCTAGAGACACCCAGGACCCTTCTGAAAGCCCCCAGAACCTTCTAGAGCCCTCCAGGACCCTTCTAAAAGCCCCCAGACCCTTCTAGAGAATCCTAGGACCCTTCTAAAATGCCCCAGACCCTTCTAGAGCTCCCCCGGACCATTCTAAAAGCCCCCAGACCCTTCTACAGCCACCCAGGACCCTTCTAAAAGGTCCCAGACCATTCTAGAGCCATCCAGGTCCCTTCTAAAAGTCCCCAGACCCTTCTAAAACCTCCCAGGACCACTCTAATAGTTCTCAGACCCTTCTAGAGGCCCCCAGGACCCTTCTATAAGTCCCCAGAACCTTCTAGAGAACCCCAGGTACCTTCTAAAAGCCCCCAGACCCTTCTAGAGCCTCCCAGGAGCCTTCTAAAAGACCCCAGACCCTTCTAGAGCCCCCTCGGACCACTCTAATAGATCCCAGACCCTTCTAGAGGCCCCCAGGATAATTCTAAAAGCACCCAGACCCTTCTAGAGCCGCCCTGGACCCTTCTAAAAGCCCCCAGAACCTTCTAGACCCTCCCCGGATCATTCTAAAAGCCCCCAGACCCTTCTAGAGACCCCCATGACCCTTCTAAAAGCACTCAGACCCTTCTAGAGCCCCCCAGGACCAATCTAATAGTTCTCAGACCCTTCTAGAGGCCCCCGGGACCCTTCTATAAGTCCCCAGAACCTTCTAGAGAACCCCAGGTACCTTCTAAAAGCCCCCAGACCCTTCTAGAGCCTCCCAGGAGCCTTCTAAAAGACCCCAGACCCTTCTAGAGCCCCCTCGGACCACTCTAATAGATCCCAGACCCTTCTAGAGGCCCCCAGGATAATTCTAAAAGCCCCCAGACCCTTCTAGAGCCGCCCTGGACCCATCTAAAAGCCCCCAGAACCTTCTAGACCCTCCCCGGATCATTCTAAAAGCCCCCAGACCCTTCTAGAGACCCCCATGACCCTTCTAAAAGCACTCAGACCCTTCTAGATCGCCCCAGGACCATTCTAAAAGCACCCAGACCCTTCTAGAGCTTCCCAGGACGCTTCTAAAAGCCCCCAGACCCTTCTAGAGCCCCCCAGGACCCTTCTGAAAGGCCGCAGACACATCTAGACACTCCCCGGATCTTTCTAAAAGACCCAAGACAAATCTAGAGATCCCCAGGAGCATTCTAAAAGCCCCCAGACCCTTCTAGAGCACTCCAGGACCCTTCTAAAAGACCCCAGACCCTTCTAGAGCCCCCCAGGGCCCCTCTTAAGGCACCCCGTCCCTTCTAGGACACCCCAGGACCCTTCTTAAAGTCCCCAGACCCTTCTAGAGCACCCCAGGACCCTTCTAAAAGCACCCAGACCCTTCTAGAGTCCCCCCGGACCCTTCTAAAAGCCTCCAGACCATTCTAGAGGAGCCCTGGACCCTTCTGAAAGCCACCAGAACCGTCTAGAGCATCCCAGAACAATTCTAAAAGCCCCCAGACCCTTCTAGAGCATCCCAGGACAGTTCTAAAAGCCCCCAGACCCTTCTAGATCCTCCAAGGACCCTTCTAAAAGCTCCCAGACCCTTCTAGAGCACCCCAGGACCCTTCTAAAAGACCCCAGACCCTTCTAGAGCCACCCAGGACGCTTCTAAAAGCCCCCAGACCCTTCTAGATCCTCCCAGGACCCTTCTAAAAGCCCCCAGACGATTCTAGAGCCCCCCAGGACCCTTATAAAAGCACCCAGACTTTTCTAGAGCCTCCCAGGACCTTTCTACAAGCACCCAGACCCTTCTAGAGCCCACAAGGACCCTTCTAAAAGCACCCAGACCCTTCTAGAGCCCCCCAGGACCCTTCTACAAGCCCCCAGACCCTTCTAGAGCCCCCCAGGACCCTTCTAAAAGCCCCCAGACCCTTCTAGAGCCTCCCAGTACCCTTCTAAAAGCCCCCAGACCCTTCTAGACCCCCACCGGACCGCTGTAATAGATCCCAGACCCTTCTAGAGGCCCCCAGGATACTTCTAAATGACCCCAGACCCTTCTAGAGAACGCCAGGACCCTTCTAAAAGCCCCGAGACCCTTCTAGAGCTCCCCAGGACCCTTCTAAAAGCCCCCAGAACCTTCTAGACCCTCCCCGGATCATTCTAAAAGCCCCCAGACCATTCTAGAACACACCCAGGACCCTTCTAAAAGCACTTCAGACCCTTCTAGAGGCCCCCAGGACCCTTCTAAAAGCACCTAGAACCTTCTAGAGCCTCGCAGGACCATTCTAAAAGCCCCCAGACCCTTCTAGACCCCCCCAGGACCCTTCTAAAAGCCCCCAGACCCTTATAGACACTCCCAGGATCCTTCTAAAAGACCCCAGACATTTCTAGAGACAACCAGGAGCATTCTAAAAGCCCCCAGACCCTTCTAGAGCACCCCAGGACCCTTCTAAAAGCCCCCAGACCCTTCTAGAGTCCTCCAGGCCTCCTCTTAAGGCACCCCGTCCCTTCTAGAGCACATCAGGACCCTTCTAAAAGCAACCAGACCCTTCTAGAGCCCCCCAGGACCCTTCTAGAGGCCCCCAGGACCTTTCTAAAAGCCCCCAGACCCTTCTAGAGCCCCCCCAGTACCCTTCTAAATGCACCCAGACCCTTCTAGAGACCCCCAGGACCCTTCTAAAAGCCCCCAGACACTTCTAGAGACCCACAGGATTCTTCTGACATTCCCCAGAACATTATAGAGTCCCCCAGGGCTATTCTAAAAGACCAAGACCCTTCTAGAGCATCCCAGGACCCATCTAAGAGAACCCAGACCCTTCTACATCCTCCCAGGACCCTTCTAAAAGCACCCAGACCAATCTAGAGCCCCCCAGGACCATTCTAAAGGCCCCCAGACCCTTCTAGAGCCTCCCAGGACCCTTCTAAAAGCTCCCAGAACTTTCTAGACCCTCCCAGGATCCTTCTAAATGAACCCAGACCCTTCTAGGGCCCCCCAGAACCCCTCTAAAAGCCTCCAGACCCTTGTAGAGCCCCCCAGGACCCGTCTAAAAGCGCCCAGACCCTTCTAGACCCTCCCCTGATCATTCTAAAAGACCCCAGACCCTTCTAAAACCTCCCAGGACTATTCTAAAAGAACCCAGACCCTTCTAGACCCTCCCCGGATTATTCTAAAAGCCCCCAGACCTTTCTAGACCCTCCCCGGATCATTCTAAAAGCCCCCAGACCCTTCTAGAGCCCCCCCGAATCACTCTAATAGATCACAGACCCTTCTAGAGGCCCCCAGGACCCTTCTATAAGTCCCCAGACCCTTCTAGAGACACCCAGGACCCTTCTAAAAGCCCCCAGACCCTTCTAGAGACACCCAGGACCCTTCTAAAAGCCCCCAGACCCTTCTAGAGCACCCCAGGACCCTTCTAAAAGCCCCCAGACCCTTCTTGAGCCCCCCAGGACCCCTTTAAAGGCCCCCAGACCCTTCTAGCGGCACCCAGGACGCTTCTACAAGCCCCCAGACCCTTCTAGAGCCCCCCAGAACCCTTCTAAAAGCTCCCAGACCTTTCTAGATGCCCCCAGGACCCTTCTAAAAGCCCCCAGACCCTTCTAGAGCCACCCAGGACCCTTCTACAAGCCCCCAGACCCTTCTAGAGCCACCCAGGACCCTTCTAAAAGCACCCAGACCCTTCTAGAGGTCCCCAGGACCCGTCAAAAAGCCTCTAGACCCTTCTAGAGGCTCCCCGGACCCTTATAAAAGCAACCCGACCCATCTAGAGCCTCCCAGTACCCTTCTAAAAGCAACCAGACCCTTCTAGAGAACCCCAGGACCCTTCTAAAAGCCCCCAGACCCTTCTAGACCCTCCCCGGATCCTTCTAAAAGACCCCAGACCTTTCTAGAGCCACCTAGGATCATTCAAAAAGCACCCAGACCTTTCTAGACCATCCCCGGATCATTCTAAAAGCCCCCAGACCCTTCTAGAGCCCCCCAGGATCATTCTAAAAGCACCCAGACCCTTCTAGAGCCCCCCAGGATCATTCCAAAAGCCCCCAGACCCTTCTAGAGCCCCCTAGGACACATCTAAAAACCCCCAGACCCTTCTAGAGGCCCCCAGGACTCTTCTAAAAGCCACCAGACCATTCTAGACTCTCCCCGGATCCTTCGAAAAGACCCCAGACCCTTCTAGAGCCCCCGAGGATCATTCTAAAAGCCCCCAGACCCTTCTAGAGCCCCCCAGTACCCTTCTAAAAGCCCCTAGACACTTCTAGAGCCCCCCGCGACCCTTCTAAATGCCCCCAGACCCTTCTAGAGGTCCCCAGGACCCGTCAAAAAGCCTCTAGACCCTTCTAGAGCCCCCCAGGACCTTTCTAAAAGCACCCAGACCCTTCTAGAGGCTCCCCAGACCCATATAAAAGCACCCCGACCCTTCTAGAGCCTCCCAGTACCCTTCTAAAAGCAACCAGACCCTTCTAGAGAACCCCAGGACCCTTCTAAAAGCCCCCAGACCCTTCTAGACCCTCCCCGGATCCTTCTAAAAGACCCCAGACCCTTCTAGAGCCACCTAGGATCCTTCAAAAAGCACCCAGACCTTTCTAGACCATCCCCGGATCATTCTAAAAGCCCCCAGACCCTTCTAGAGCCCCCCAGGATCATTCTAAAAGCCCCCAGACCCTTCTAGAGCCCCCTAGGACACATCTAAAAGCCCCCAGACCCTTCTAGAGGTCCCTAGTACCCTTCTAAAAGCCCCCAGACCCTTCTAGACCCTCCCTGGATCCTTCGAAAAGACCCCAGACCCTTCTAGAGCCCCCCAGGATCATTCTAAAAGCCCCCAGACCCTTCTAGAGCCCCCCAGTACCCTTCTAAAAGCCCCTAGACCCTTCTATAGCCCCCCGGGACCCTTCTAAATGCCCCCAGACCCTTCAAGAGGCACCCAGGGCCCATCTTAATGAACCCCGTCCCTTCTAGAGCACCCCAGGACCCTTCTAAAAGTCCCCAGGCCCTTCTAGAGCACCCCAGGACCCTTCTAAAAGCCCCCAGACCCTTCTAGAGCCCCCCCGGACCATTCTAAAAGACCCCAGACCCTTCTAGAGGACCCCAGGAACCTTCTGAAAGCCAGCAGAACATTCTAGAGTCACCCAGGACCCTTCTAAAGGCACCCAGACCCTTCTAGAGCCCCCCAGGACCCTTCTAAAAGCGCCCAGACCCTTCTAGAGCCTACCAGGACCCTTCTAAAAGCCCCCAGAACCTTCTAGAGCCCTAAAGGACCCTTCTAAAAGCACCCAGACCCTTCTAGAGCATCCAAGGACCCTTCTAAAATTCCCCAGACCCTTCTAGAGCACCCCAGGACACTTCTAAAAGCCCCCAGACCATTCTAGAGCCCCACCGGACCCTTCCAAAAGCCCCCAGACCCTTCTAGAGCCACCGAGGACCCTTCTAAAAGCACCCAGAACCTTCTAGAGCCCCCCAGGACCCTTCTACAAGCACCCAGACCCTTCTAGAGCATCCCAGGACCCTTCTAAAAGACCCCAGACCCATCTAGATCCTCCCAGGACCCTTCTAAAAGCGCCCAGACCCTTCTAGAGACCCCCAGGACCCTTCTGAAAGCCCCCAGAACCTTCTAGATCCCTCCAGGACCCTTCTAAAAGCCCCCAGACCCTTCTAGAGAATCCGAGGACCCTTCTAAAATTACCCATACCCTTCTAGAGCCCCCCCGGACCCTTCTAAAAGCCCCCAGACCCTTCTAGAGCCACCCAGGACCCTTCTAAAAGCCCCCAGACCATTCTAGAGCCCCCCAGGACCCTTCTAAAAGTCCGCATACCTATCTAGAGACCCCCAGGACCCTTCTGAATGCCCCCAGAACATTCTAGAGCCCCCCAGGACCCTTCTAAAAGCCCCCAGACCATTCTAGAGCATCCGAGGACCCTTCTAAAAGCACCCAGACCCTTCTAGAGCATCCCAGGACCATTCTAAAAGTCCCGAGACCCTTCTAGAGGCCCCTAGGACCCTTCTAAAACCCCCCAGAACCCTCTAGAGCCACCCAGGACTCTTCTAAAAGCCCCCAGACCCTTCTAGAGCCTCCCAGGACCCTTCTAAAAGCACCCAGACCCTTCTAGAGCCCCCCAGGACCATTCTAAAGGCCCCCAGACCTTTCTAGACCCTCCCCGGATCATTCTAAAAGCCCCCAGACCCTTCTAGAGCCCCCCAGGATCATTCTAAAAGCCCCCAGACCCTTCTAGAGCCCCCTAGGACCCATCTAAAAGCCCCCAGACCCTTCTAGAGGCCCCTAGGACCCTTCTAAAAGAGCCCAGACCCTTCTAGACCCTCCCCGGATCCTTCGAAAAGACCCCAGACCCTTCTAGAGCCCCCCAGGATCATTCTAAAAGCCCCCAGACCCTTCTAGAGGCCCCCAGGAACCTTCTAAAAGCCCCCAGACCCTTCTAGAGCCCCCCAGGACCCTTCTAAAGGCCCCCAGACCCTTCTAGACCCTCCCCGGATCATTCTAAAAGCCCCCAGATTCTTCTAGGGCCTCCCAGGACCCTTCTAATAGCCACCCGACCTTTCTAGACCCTCCCCGGATCCTTCTAAATGAACCCAGACCTTTCTAGGGCCCCCCAGAACCCCTCTAAAAGCCTCCAGACCTTTGTAGAGAACCCCAGGACCCGTCTAAAAGCGCCCAGACCCTTCTAGACCCTCCCCTGATCATTCTAAAAGACCCCAGACCCTTCTAAAACCTCCCAGGACTATTCTAAAAGAACCCAGACCCTTCTAGACCCTCCCCGGATTATTCTAAAAGGCCCCAGACCCTTCTAGACCCCCCCAAGACCCTTCTAAAAGCCTCCAGACCCTTCTAGAGCCCCCCAGGACCACTCTAATACTTCTCAGACCCTTCTAGAGCCCCCCAGGACCCTTCTAAAAGCCCCCAGACCCTTCTAGAGCCTCCCAGGAGCCTTCTAAAAGCCCCCAGACCCTTCTAGAGCACTCCAGGACCCTTCTAAAAGCCCCCAGACCCTTCTAGAGCCCCCCAGGGCCCCTCTTAAGGCACCCCGTCCATTCCAGGACACCCCAGGACCCTTCTTAAAGTCCCCAGACCCTTCTAGAGCCACCCAGGACCATTCTAAAAGCCCCCAGACCCTTCTAGAGCCCCCCCGGACCCTTCTAAATGCCTCCAGACCCTTCTAGAGGAGCCCTGGACCCTTCCGAAAGCCCCCAGAACCTTCTAGAGCATCCCAGATCGATTCTAAAAGCCCCCAGACCCTTCTAGAGCATCCCAGGACAGTTCTAAAAGCCCCCAGACCCTTCTAGAGCCTCCAAGGACCCTTCTAAAAGCACCCAGACCCTTCTAGAGCACCCCAGGACCCTTCTAGAGCCACCCAGGACGCTTCTAAAAGCCCCCAGACCCTTCTAGATCCTCCCAGGACCCTTCTAAAAGCCCCCAGACCCTTCTAGAGCCCCCCAGAACCCTTATAAAAGCACCCAGACTTTTCTAGATCCACCCAGGACCTTTCTACAAGCACCCAGACCATTCTAGAGCCCACAAGGACCCTTCTAAAAGCATCCAGAACCTTCTAGAGCCCCCCAGGACCCTTCTAAAAGCCCCCACACCCTTCTAGAGCTTCCCAGGACCCTTCTAAAAGCCCCCAGACCCTTCTAGACCCCCACCGGACCCCTGTAATAGATCCCAGACCCTTCTAGTGGCCCCCAGGATACTTCTAAATGCCCCCAGACCCTTCTAGAGAACGCCAGGACCCTTCTAAAAGCCCCCAGACCCTTCTAGAGCTCCCCAGGACCCTTCTAAAAGCCCCCAGACCCTTCTAGAGCCCCCCAGGACCCTTCTAAAAGCACTCAGACCCTTCTAGAGGCCCCCATGACCCTTCTAAAAGAACCCAGAACCTTCTAGAGCCTCCCAGGACCATTCTAAAAGCCCCCAGACCCTTCTAGACCCCCCCAGGACCCTTCTAAAAGCCCCCAGACCCTTCTAGACACTCCCCGGATCCTTCTAAAAGACCCCTGAGATTTCTAGAGACAAGCAGGAGCATTCTAAAAGCCCCCAGACCCTTCTAGAGCACCCTAGGACCCTTCTAAAAGCCCCCAGACCCTTCTAGATCACCCCAGGACCCTTCTAAAAGCAACCAGACCCTTCTAGAGCCCCCCAGGACTCTTCTAAAAGGCCTCAGACCCTTTTAGAGGCCCCCAGGACGTTTCTAAAAGCCCCCAGACCCTTCTAGAGCCCCCCAGTACCCTTCTAAATGCACCCAGACCCTTCTAGAGACCCCCAGGACCCTTCTAAAAGCCCCCAGACCCTTCTAGAGACCCACAGGATTCTTCTGACATTCCCCAGAACATTATAGAGTCCCCCAGAACCCTTCTAAAAGACCCAGACCCTTCTAGAGCATCCCAGGACCCATCTAAAGAACCCAGACCCTTCTACATCCTCCCAGGACCCTTCTAAAAGCACCCAGACCAATCTAGAGCCCCCCAGGACCATTCTAAAAGCCCCCAGACCCTTCTAGAGCCTCCCAGGACCCTTCTAAAAGCCCCCAGACCTTTCTAGACCCTCCCAGGATCCTTCTAAATGAACCCAGACCCTTCTAGAGACCCCCAGAACCCATCTAAAAGCCCCCAGACCCTTCTAAAGCACCCCAGGACCCTTATAAAAGCCCCCAGACCCTTCTAGAGCCCCCCAGGCCTCCTTTTAAAGCACCCCGTACCTTCTAGAGCACCCCAGGACACGTCTAAAAGCCCCCAGACCCTTCTAAAAGCCTCCAGACCCTTCTAGAGGCCCCCTGGACCTTTCTGAAAGCACCCAGAATCTTCTAGAGCACCCCAGGACCCTTCTAAAAGCACCCAGACCCTTCTAGAGCATCACAGGACCATTCTAAAAGCCCCCAGACCCTTCAAGAGCCTCCCAGGACCCTTCTAAAAGACCCCAGACTCTTCTAGAGACCACCAGGACCCTTCTGAAAGCCCCCAGACCCTTCTAGATCCTACCAGGACGCTTCTAAAAGCCCCCAGACCCTTCTAGAGCCTGCCAGGACCTTTCTACAAGCACCCAGACCCTTCTAGAGCCCCCAAGGACCCTTCTAAAAGCACCCAGACCCTTCTAGAGGCCCCCAGGACCCTTCTAAAAGCCCCCAGACCCTTCTAGAGCCCCCCAGGGACCATTCTACAAGCCCCCAGACCCTTCTAGAGCCACCCAGGACCCTTCTACAAGCCCCCAGACCATTCTAGATCCACCCAGGACCCTTCTAAAAGCCCCCAGACCCTTCTAGAGGCCCCCAGTACTCGTCTAAAAGCCTCTAGACCCTTTTAGAGCCCCCCAGGACCTTTCTAAAAGCACCCAGACCCTTCTAGAGGCTCCCCGGTCCCTTATAAAAGCACCCAGACCCTTCTAGAGCCTCCCAGGACCCTTCTAAAAGACCCCAGACCCTTCTGGAGACCCCCAGGACCCTTCTAAAAGCCCCCAGACCCTTCTAGACCGTCCCCGGATCATTCTAAAAGCCCCCAGACCCTTCTAGAGCCCCCCCAGGACCCTTCTAAAAGCCCCCTGACCCTTCTAGAGCCCCCTATGACCCATCTAAAAGCACCCAGACCCTTCTAGAGGCCCCCAGGACCTTTCTAAACTCCCCCAGACCCTTCTAGACCCTCCCCGGATCCTTTTAAAAAACCCCAGACCATTCTAGAGCCCCCCAGGACCATTCTACAAGCCCCCAGACCCTTCTAGAGCCACCCAGGACCCTTCTACAAGACCCCAGACCATTCTAAATCCACCCAGGACCCTTCTAAAAGCCCCCAAGACCCTTCTAGAGGCCCCCAGGACTCGTCTAAAAGCCTCTAGACCCTTCTAGAGCCCCCCAGGACCTTTCTAAAAGCACCCAGACCCTTCTAGAATCTCCCCGGTCCCTTATAAAAGCACCCAGACCCTTCTAGAGCCTCCCAGGACCCTTCTAAAAGCCCCCAGACCCTTCTAGAGACCCCCAGGACCCTTCTAAAAGCTCCCAGACCCTTCTAGACCGTCCCCGGATCATTCTAAAAGCCCCCAGACCCTTCTAGAGCCCCCCAGGACCCTTCTAAAAGCCCCCTGACCCATCTAGAGACCCCTAAGACCCATCTAAAAGAACCCAGACCCTTCTAGAGGCCCCCAGGACCCTTCTAAAAGCCCCCAGACCCTTCTAGACCCTCCCCGGATCCTTTTAAAAAACCCCAGACCATTCTAGAGCCTCCCAGGACCATTCTAAAGCCCTCAGACCCTTCTAGAGGCCCCCAGGACCCTTCTAAAAGCCCCCAGACACTTCTAGAGCCCCCCAGGACCCTTCTAAAAGCCTACAGACCATTCTAGAGCCCCCCAGGACCCTTCTAAAAGCCCCCAGACCCTTCTAGACCTCCCCAGGACCCTTCTAAAAGTCCCCAGACCATTCTAGAGACCACCATGACCCTTCTGAAAGCCTCCAGAACTTTCTAGATCCCCCCAGGACCCTTCTAAAAGCCCCCAGACCCTTCAAGAGCCCCCCAGGGCCATTCTAAAAGCACCCAGACCCTTCTAGAGTCACCCAGGACCCTTCTAAATGCCCCCAGACCCTTCTAGATAAGCCAGGACCCTTCTAAAAGCAACCAGAACCTTCTAGAGCCACCCAGGACCATTCTAAAAGCCCCCAAACCCTTCTAGAGCCTCCCAGGACCCTTCTAAAAGCACCCAGACCTTTCTAGAGAGCCCCAGGACCATTCTAAAGGCCCCCAGACTCTTCTAGACCCTCCCCGGATCATTCTAAAAGCCCCCAGACCCTTCTAGAGACCCCCAGGACCCTTCTAAATCCCCCAGACCCTTCTAGACTTTCTCCGGATTCTTCTGATATATCCCACACCATTCTAGAGGCCACCAGGATACTTTCAAAAGCCCCCAGACCCTTCTAGAGAACCCCAGGACCCTTCTAAAAGCCCCCAGACCATTCTGGAGCCCCCCAGGGCCCTTCTAAAAGCCCCGAGACCCTTCTAGGAGAGACGGGGGTCCTTAAGAGGGGACTTGGGGTCCTCTAGAAGGGTCTGGGGGCTTATAGAATTGTCCTGGCGGGCTCTCGAAGGGTCTGGATTCTTGGAAAAGGGTCTTTGGGTGGCTCTAGAAGGGTCTGGGGTCTTTTGGAAGGGTCCTGGTTGCCTCAAGAAGGGTCTGGGAGCTTTTATAGGGTCCTGGGGGGCTCTAGAAGGGTCTGGGTGCTTTTAGAAGGGTCCTGGGGAGCTCTAGAAGGGTCTGGGGTCTTTTAGAAGGGTCCCGGGAGGCTCTAGAAGGGTCTGGCGGTTTTTAGAATTGTCCTGCGGGTCTCTAGAAGGGTCTGGGGCCTGTTAGAAGGGTCCTTGGGGGCTCTAGAAGGGTCTGAGTATCATTAGAGGGGCCTTGGGGGCATCTAGAAGGGTCTGGGGGATATTAGAAGGGTCCTGGAGAGCTCTAGAAGGGTCTTGGGGCTTTTAGAAGGGTCCTGGGAGACTATAGAAGGGTCTGGGGGCTTTTAGATGGGTCCTGCGGGTCTCTAGAAGGGTCTGGGTGCTTTTAGAAGTGTCCTGGGGGGCTCTAGAAGGTTCTGGGGCTTTCAGAAGGGTCCTGGGGGTCGCTAGAAGTGTTTGGGTGTATTTGGAAGGGTCCTGGGGAGCTCTAGAAGGGTCTGGGGGCTTTCAGAAGGGTCCTGGGGGCATGTAGAAGGGTCTGGAGGCTTTTAGAATGGTCCTGATGGGCTCTAGAATGGTCTGGGGGCATTCAGAACGGTCCTGGTGGCCTCTAGAAGGGACTGGATGCTTTTAGAAGAGTCCTGGGGGGCTCTAGATTGGTCTGGGGGCATTTAGAAGGGTCCTGGGGGGCTCTAGAAGGGTCTGGGGGCTTTTAGAAGGATACGTGGAATCTCTAGAAGGGTCTGGGGGCTTTTAGAAGGGTCCTGGGGAGCTCTAGAAGGGTCTGGAGTCTTTTAGAATGGTCCTGGGTGGCTCTAGAAGAATGTGGGGGCTTTTAGAAGGATCCGGGGAGGGTCTAGAACGGTCTGGGGGGTTTTAGAAGGGTCCTGGGGGGTTCTAGAAGGGTCTGGGGGATTTTAGAAGGGTCCTGGGGGGCTCTAGAAGGGTCTGAGGGATTTTAGAAGGGTCCTGGGGAGCTCTAGAAGGGTCTGGGTGCTTTTATAGGGGCCCTGGGCTTCTCTAGAAGGGTCTGGGGGCTTTTAGAGGAGTTATGGGGGGCTCTAGAATGGTCTGGGGGCTTTTAGAAGGGTCCTGGGCGGATCTAGAAGGGTCTGGGGGCTTTCAGAAGGGTCCTGCGGGCCTCTAGAAAAGTCTGGAGGGTTTTAGAAGGTCCTGGGGGGCTCTAGAAGGGTCTGGGGGCATTTAGAAGTGTCCTGGGGGGCTCTAGAAGGGTCTGGGGGATTTTAGAAGGATAATGGGTCCTCTAGAAAGGTCTGGGGGCATTTAGAAGTGTCCTGGAGTGCTCTAGAAGGGACTGGGGGGCTATTAGAAGGGTTCTTGGGGCCTCTAGAAGGGTTTGGGGTCTTTTAGAAGGGTCCTGGGAGGATCCAGATGGGTCTGGGTACTTTTAGAAGGATCCGGGGAGGTTCTAGAAGGGTCTGGGGGCGTTTAGAAGGGTCCTGGGAGGCTCTAGAAGGGTGTGAGGGATTTTAGAAGGGTCCTGGGGGCATCTAGAAGGTTCTGGGGGCTTTTAGAAGGGTCCTGGGGGCCTCTAGAGATGTCTGAGGGATGTTAGAAGGGACCTGGGAGGCTCTAGAAGGGTCTGGGTGCTTTTAGAATGATTCGGGGAGGTTCTAGAAGGGTCTGGTGGCTTTTAGAAGGGTCCTGTGTGGCTCTAGAAGGGTCTGGGTGCTTTTAGAAGGGTCCTGGGGGGATCTAGAAGGGTCTGGGGGCTTTTAGAAGGGTCCTGGGGAGCTCTAGAAGGGTCTGGGGGCTTTTAGAAGGGTCCTGGGAGGCGCTAGAAGTGTCTGGGTGTATTTAGAAGGGTCCTGGGGAGCTCTAGAAGGGTTTGGTTGCTTTCAGAAGGGTCCTGGGGGCCTCTAGAAGGGTCTGGAGGCTTTTAGATGGGTCCTGGGGGGTCTAGAAAGGTCTGGGGGCATTCAGAAGGGTCCTGGGTGCCTCTAGAAGGGTCTGGAGGCTTTTAGAAGAGTCCTGGGGTGCTCTAGATGGGTCTGGGAGCTTTTAGAAGGATCCGGGGATGGTCTAGAAGGGTCTGGGGGCTTTTAGAAGGGTCCTGGGGGGCTCTAAAAATGTCTGGAGAATTTTAGAAGGATCCGGGGATGGTCTAGAAAGGTCTGGGAACTTTTAGAAGGTCCTGGCGGGCTCTACAAATGTCTGGAGGATTTTAGAAGGATCCGGGGAGGCTCTAGGAGGGTCTGGCGGCTTTTAGAAGGGTCCTGCGGGGCTCTAGAAGGGTCTGGGTGCTTTCTGAAGGGTACTGGGGGCCTCTTGAAGGGTCTGGGTGCTTTTAGAAGGGTCCTGGGTGCCTCTAGAAGTGTCTGGGGGCTTTTAGAATGGTCCTTGGTTGCTCTAGAAGGGTCTGGGGACCATTAGAGGAGCCCTGGGGGACTCTAGAAGGGTATGAGGGATTTTAGAAGGGTCCTGGGGAGCTCTAGAAAGGTCTGGGGGCTTTTAGAAGGGTCCTGGTGTCCTCTAGAAATGTCTGCGGGCTTTTAGAAGGGTCCTGCGGGTCTCTAGAAGGGTCTGGGGGCTTTTAGAAGGGTCCTGGGGGGCTCTAGAAGGGTCTGGGAGCTTTTAGAAGGGTACTGAGGGGATCTAGAAGGGTCTGGGGGCTCTTAGAAGGGTCCTGGGGGGCTCTAGAAGGGTGTTAGGTCTTTTAGAAGGGTCCTGGGTCATCTAGAATGCTCTGGGGGCTTTTAGAAGGGTCCTGGGGGCCTCTAGAAGTGTCTGCGGGATATTAGAAGGGACCTGGTGTGCTCTAGAAGGGTCTGGGTGCTTTTAGAAGGATTCGGGGAGGGTCTAGAAGCGTCTGGGTGCTTTTAGAAGGGTCCTGGGGGTCTCTAGAATGGTCTGGGGACTTTTAAAAGGGTCCTGGGAGGCTCTACAAAGGTCTGGAGGATTTTAGAAGGATCCGGGGAGAATCTAGAAGGGTCCTGGTGGCCTCTAGAATGGTCTGGGTTCTTTTAGAAGGATACGGGGAGGATCTAGAATGGTCTGGGGGCTTTTAGAATGGTCCTGGGGGGTTCTAGAATGGTCTGGAGGCTTTTAGAAGGGTCCTGGGGGGCTCTAGAAGGGTCTGGGTGCTTTTAGAAGGATCCGGGTAGGGTCTAGAAGGGTCTGGGGGCTTTTAGAAGGGTCCTGGGGGGCTCTAGAAGAGTCTGGGGGATTTTAGAAGGGTCCTGGTAGGCTCTAGAAGTGTCTGGGTGCTTTTAGAGTGGACCTGGGATTCTCTAGAAGGGTCTAAGGGCTTTAAGAAGAGTCCTAGGGGGCTCTAGAATGGTCTGGGTACTTTTAGAAGGGTCCTGGGGGGCTCTAGAAGGGTCTGGGTGCTTTTAGAACGGTCCTGGGAGACTCTAGAAGTGTCTGGGGGCATTTAAAAGGGTCCTGCGGGTCTCTAGAAGGGTCTGGGGGCTTTTAGAAGGGTCATGGGGGGCTCTAGAAGGGTCTGGGGCCTTATAGAAGGGTCCTGGGGGGCTCTAGAAGGGTGTGAGGGCTTTTAGAAGGGTCCTGGGGGCAGCTAGAAGGCTCTGGGGGCTTTTAGAGGTGTCCTGGGGTCCTCTAGAAGTGTCTGCGGCCTTTTAGAAGGGTCCTTGGAGTCTCTTGAATGGTCTGGGTGCTTTTAGAAGGATTCGGGGTGGGTCTAGAATGGTCTGGGGGCTGTTAGAAGTGTCCTGTGGGGCTCTAGAAGGGTCTGGGTGCTTTTAGAAGGGTCCTGGGGGGTCTAGAAATGTCTGGTGACTTTTAGAAGGGTCCTGGGGAGCGCTAGAAGGGTCTGGGGGCTTTTAGAAGGGTCCTGGGTGGCGCTAGAAGGGTCTGGGTTCTTTTAGATGGGTCCTGGGGGGCTCTAGAAGGGTGTGAGTTCTTTTAGAATTGTCCTGCAGGCATCTTGAAGGCTCTGGGGTATTTTAGAAGGGTCCTGGGGGCCTCTAGAAGGGTCTGGGGACCATTAGAGGAGCCCTGGCGGCCTCTAGAAGGCTCTGGGGGATTTTAGAAGGGTCCTGGGGAGCTCTAGAAGTGTCTGGGGGCTTTTAGAAGGGTCCTGGGTGTCTCTAGAAGGGTCTGGGGGCTTTAAGAAGGGTCCTGGGGGACTCTAGAAGGGTCTGGAGGCTTTATAGAAGGGTCCTAGGGGGCTCTAGAAGGGTCTGGGGGCATTCAGAAGAGTCCTTCGGGCCTCTAGAAGGGTCTGTAGTCTATTAGAAGAGTCCTGGGGGGCTCTAGATGGGTCTGGGGTCATTTAGAAGGGTCCTGGGGGGCTCTAGAAGGGTCTGGGGGCTTTCAGAAGTGTCCTGGGGGGCTCTAGAAGGGTCTGGTGGCTTTTAGAAGGGTCCTGGGTGTCTCTAGAATGGTCTGGGGGCTTTTAGAAAGGTCCTGGGAGGATCCAGATGGGTCTGGGTGGTTTTAGAAGGATCCGGGGATGGTCTAGAAGGGTCTGGGTGCTTTTAGAAGGGTCCTGGGGGGCTCTACAAATGTCTGGAGGATATTAGAGGGATCCGGGGAGGCTCTAGAAGTGTCTGGCGGCTTTTAGAAGGGTCCTTGGGAGCTCTAGAAGGGTCTGGGTGCTTTCAGAAGGGTCCTGGGGGCCTCTAGAAGGGTCTGGGGGCTTTTAGAAGGGTCCTGTGGGGCTGTAGAAGGGTCTGGGGGCTTTTAGATTGGTCCTGGGGGGCTCTAGAAGGGTCCGGGGGCTTTTAGAATGGTCCGTGGAGGCTCTAGAAGGGTCTGTGTGCTTTTAGAAGGGTCCTGGGGGGCTCTAGAAGGGTCTGGGGGCTATTAGAAGGATCCGGGGAGGGTCTAGAAGGCTCTGGGGGCATTTAGAAGGGTCCTTGGTGGCTCTAGAAGGGTCTGGGGACCATTAGAGGAGCCCTGGGGTCCTCTAGAAGGGTCTGGGGGATTTTAGAAGGGTCCTGAAGAGCTCTAGAAGGGTCTGGGGGCTTTTACAAGGGTCCTGGGAGAATCTAGAAGGGTCTGGGGGCTTTTAGAAGGGTCCTGCGTGTCTCTAGAAGGGTCTGGGGGCTTTAGAAGGGCCCTGGAGGAATCTAGAAGGCTCTGGGGTCTTTGAGAAAGGTCCTAGGGGGCTCTAGAAGGGTCTGGGTGTTTTTAGAATGGTCCTGTGGGGCTGTAGAAGGGTCTGGGGGCTTTTAGATTGGTCCTGGGGGGCTCTAGAAGGGTCCGGGGGCTTTTAGAATGGTCCGTGGAGGCTCTAGAAGGGTCTGGGTGCTTTTAGAAGGGTCCTGGGGGGCTCTAGAAGGGTCTGGGGGCTATTAGAAGGATCCGGGGAGGGTCTAGAAGGCTCTGGGGGCATTTAGAAGGGTCCTTGGTGGCTCTAAAAGGGTCTGGGGACCATTAGAGGAGCCCTGGGGTCCTCTAGAAGGGTCTGGGGGATTTTAGAAGGGTCCTGAGGAGCTCTAGAAGGGTCTGGGGGCTTTTACAAGGGTCCTGGGAGAATCTAGAAGGGTCTGGGGGCTTTTAGAAGGGTCCTGCGTGTCTCTAGAAGGGTCTGGGGCTTTAGAAGGGCCCTGGAGGAATCTAGAAGGCTCTGGGGTCTTTGAGAAGGGTCCTAGGGGGCTCTAGAAGGGTCTGGGTGTTTTTAGAATGGTCCTGGGGTGCTCTAGAAGGGTCTGGGAGCTTTTAGAAGGGTCCTGTAGGGTCTCTAGAAGGGTCTGGGTGCTTTTAGAAGGGTCCTGCGAGGCTCTAGAAGGGTCTGGGGGCTTTTAGAAGGGTCCTGGGGGGCTCTAGAAGGGTCTGGGTGCTTTTAGAATGGTCCTGGGGGGCTCTAGAAGGGTCTGGGTGCTTTTAGAAGGGTCCTGGGAGGCTCTAGAAGTGTCTGGGTGCTTTTAGAATGGTCCTGGGAGGCTCTAGAAGGTTCTGGGGGCTTTTTGAAGGGTCCAGGGGGCCTCTAGAAAGGTCTGGGGGTTTTAGAAGGGTCCTGGGGGCCTCTAGAAGGGTCTAGGTGCTTTTAGAAGGGTCCTGGGTGGCTCTAGAAGGGTCTGGGGGCTTTTAGAATGGTCCTGTGGGGCAGTAGAAGGGTCTGGTGGCTTTAGATGGGTCCTGGGGGGCTCTGGAAGGGTCCGGGGGCTTTCAGAAGGGTCCGTGGAGGCTCTAGAAGGGTCTGGGGGCTTTTAGAAGGGTCCTGGGGGGCTCTGGAAGGGTCCGGGGGGCTTTCAGAAGGGTCCTGGGAGGGTCTAGAAGGGTCTGGGGGCTTTTAGAAGGGTCCTTGGGGGCTATAGAAGGGTCTGGGGACCATTAGAGGGGCACTGGGGTCCTCTAGAAGGGTCTGGGAGATTTTAGAAGGGTCCTGGAGAGCTCTGGAATTGTCTGGGGGCTTTCAGAAGGGTCATGGGAGGCTCTAGAAGGGTCTGGGGTCTTTTAGAAGGGTCCTGCGTGTCTCTAGAAGGGTCTGGAGGCTTTTAGAAGGGTCCTTGGGGGCTCTAGAATGGTCTGGGGACCATTAGAGGAGCCCTGGGGGCCTCTAGAAGGGTCTGGGGGAGTTTAGAAGGGTCCTGGGCAGCTCTAGAAGGGTCTGGCGGCTTTTTGAAGGGTCCTGGTAGACTCTAGAAGGGTCTGGGGGCGTTTAGAAGGGTCCTGCGTGTCCCTGGAAGGGTCTGGGGGCTTTTAGAAGAGTCCTGGGCGGCTCTATAAGGGTCTGGAACCTTTTAGAAGGGTCCTGGGTTGCTCTAGAAGGGTGTGAGGGATTTTAGAAGGGTCCTGGGGGCATCTAGAAGGTTCTGGGGGCTTTTAGAAGGGTCCTGGGGGCCTCTAGAGATGTCTGAGGGATGTTAGAAGGGACCTGGGAGGCTCTAGAAGTGTCTGGGTGCTTTTAGAATGATTCGGGGAGGTTTTAGAAGGGTCTGGTGGCTTTTAGAAGGGTCCTGTGTGGCTCTAGAAGGGTCTGGGTGCTTTTAGAAGGGTCCTGGGGGGATCTAGAAGGGTCTGGGGGCTTTTAGAAGGTTCCTGGGGAGCTCTAGAAGGGTCTGGGGGCTTTTAGAAGGGTCCTGGGAGGCGCTAGAAGTGTCTGGGTGTATTTAGAAGGGTCCTGGGGAGCTCTAGAAGGGTTTGGTTGCTTTCAGAAGGGTTCTGGGGGCCTCTAGAAGGGTCTGGAGGCTTTTAGATGGGTCCTGGGGGGTCTAGAAAGGTCTGGGGGCATTCAGAAGGGTCCTGGGGGGCTCTAGAAGGGTCTGGAGGCTTTTAGAAGAGACCTGGGGTGCTCTAGATGGGTCTGGGAGCTTTTAGAAGGATCCGGGGATGGTCTAGAAGGGTCTGGGTGCTTTTAGAAGGGTCCTGGGGGGCTCTAAAAATGTCTGGAGCATTTTAAAAGGATCCAGGGATGGTCTAGAAAGGTCTGGGAGCTTTTAGAAGGGTCCTGGCGGGCTCTACAAATGTCTGGAGGATTTTAGAAGGATCCGGGGAGGCTCTAGGAGGGTCTGGCGGCTTTTAGAAGGGTCCTGCGGGGCTCTAGAAGGGTCTGGGTGCTTTCTGAAGTGTACTGGGGGCCTCTAGAAGGGTCTGGGTGCTTTTAGAAGTGTCCTGGGTGCCTCTAGAAGTGTCTGGGGGCTTTTAGAATGGTCCTTGGTTGCTCTAGAAGGGTCTGGGGACCATTAGAGGAGCCCTGGGGGACTCTAGAAGGGTATGAGGGATTTTAGAAGGGTCCTGGGGAGCTCTAGAAAGGTCTGGGGGCTTTTAGAAGGGTCCTGGTGTCCTCTAGAAATGTCTGGGGGCTTTTAGAAGGGTCCTGCGGGTCTCTAGAAGGGTCTGGGTGCTTTCTGAAGTGTACTGGGGGCCTCTAGAAGGGTCTGGGTGCTTTTAGAAGTGTCCTGGGTGCCCCTAGAAGTGTCTGGGGGCTTTTAGAATGGTCCTTGGTTGCTCTAGAAGGGTCTGGGGACCATTAGAGGAGCCCTGGGGGACTCTAGAAGGGTATGAGGGATTTTAGAAGGGTCCTGGGGAGCTCTAGAAAGGTCTGGGGGCATTTAGAAGGGTCCTGGTGTCCTCTAGAAATGTCTGGGGGCTTTTAGAAGGGTCCTGCGGGTCTCTAGAAGGGTCTGGGGGCTTTTAGAAGGGTCCTGGGGGGCTCTAGAAGGGTCTGGGAGCTTTTAGAAGGGTCCTGAGGGGATCTAGAAGGGTCTGGGGGCTTTTAGAAGGGTCCTGGGGGCCTCTAGAAGTGTCTGCGGGATATTAGAAGGGACCTGGGGTGCTCTAGAAGGGTCTGGGTGCTTTTAGAAGGATTCGGGGAGGGTCTAGAAGCGTCTGGGTGCTTTTAGAAGGGTCCTGGGGGTCTCTAGAATGGTCTGGGGACTTTTAAAAGGGTCCTGGGAGGCTCTACAAAGGTCTGGAGGATTTTAGAAGGATCCGGGGATAATCTAGAAGGGTCCTGGTGGCCTCTAGAATGGTCTGGGTTCTTTTAGAAGGATACGGGGAGGAGCTAGAATGGTCTGGGGGCTTTTAGAAGGGTCCTGGGGGGTTCTAGAATGGTCTGGAGGCTTTTAGAAGGGTCCTGGGGGGCTCTAGAAGGGTGTGGGGGCTTTTAGAAGGGTCCTGTGGGCATCTAGAAGGCTCTGGGTGCTTTTATAAGGGTCCTGGGGGGCTCTAGAAAGGTCTGAGGGATTTTAGAAGGGTCCTGGGAGGCTGTAGAAGGGTCTGGGTGCTTTTAGAAGGATCCGGGTAGGGTCTAGAAGGGTCTGGGGGCTTTTAGAAGGGTCCTGGGGGGCTTTAGAAGAGTCTGGGGGATTTTAGAAGGGTCCTGGTAGGCTCTAGAAGGGTCTGGGTGCTTTTAGAGTGGACATGGGATTCTCTAGAAGGGTCTAAGGGCTTTAAGAAGAGTCCTAGGGGGCTCTAGAATGGTCTGGGTACTTTTAGAAGGGTCCTGGGGGGCTCTAGAAGGGTCTGGGTGCTTTTAGAACGGTCCTGGGAGACTCTAGAAGTGTCTGGGGGCATTTAAAAGGGTCCTGCGGGTCTCTAGAAGGGTCTGGGGGCTGTTAGAAGTGTCCTGTGGGTCTCTAGAAGGGTCTGGGTGCTTTTAGAAGGGTCCTGGGGGGTCTAGAAGTGTCTGGGGACTTTTAGAAGGGTCCTGGGGAGCGCTAGAAGGGTCTGGGGGCTTTTAGAAGGGTCCTGGGTGGCTCTAGAAGGGTCTGGGGTCTTTTAGATGGGTCCTGGGGGGCTCTAGAAGGGTGTGAGGTCTTTTAGAATTGTCCTGGGGGCATCTTGAAGGCTCTGGGGTATTTTAGAAGGGCCCTGGGGGCCTCTAGAAGTGTCTGAGGGATTTTAAAAGGGTCCTGGGAGGCTCTAGAAGGGTCTGGTTGCTTTTAGAAGTGTCCGTAGAGGCTCATGAAGGTTCTGGGGCCTTTTAGAAGGGTCCTGGGGGGCTCTAGAAGGGTCTGGGTGCTATTAGAAGGATCCGGGGAGGGTCTAGAAGGCTCTGGGTGCTTTTAGAAGGGTCCTTGGGGGCTCTAGAAGGGTCTGGGGACCATTAGAGGAGCCCAGGCGGCCTCTAGAAGGCTCTGGGGGATTTTAGAAGGGTCCTGGGGAGCTCTAGAAGGGTCTGGGTTCTTTTATAAGGGTCCTGGGGGAATATAGAAGGGTCTGGGTGCTTTTAGAAGGGTCCTGCGAGTCTCTAGAAGGGTCTGGGTGCTTTTAGAAGGGTCCTGGAGGAATCTAGAAGGGTCTGGGTTCTTTGAGAGGTGTCCTAGGGGGGTTCTAGAAGGGTCTGGGTGCTTTTAGATGTGTCCTGGGGGGCTCTAGAAGGGTCTGGGGGCTTTTAGAAGGGTCCTGGGAGACTCTGGAAAGGTCTGAGGGCTTCTAGAAGGGTCCTGTAGGGTCTCTAGAAGGGTCTGGGTGCTTTTAGAAGGGTCCTGTGGGGCTCTAGAAGGGTCTGGGTGCATTTAGAAAGGTCCTGGGGGCTCTAGAAGGGTCTGGGTGCTTTTAGAAGGGTCCTGGGAGGCTCTAGAAGGGTCTGGGTGCTTTTAGAATGGCCCTGGGAGGATCTAGAAGGGTCTGGGGGCTTTTTGAAGGGTCCAGGGGGCCTCTAGAAAGGTCTGGGTGCTTTTAGAATGGTCCTGCGTGGCTCTAGAAGGGTCTGGGGTCTATTAGAAGGATCCGGGGAGGGTCTAGAAGGCTCTGGGGCCTTTTAGAAGGGTCCTTGGGGGCTCTAGAAGGGTCTGGGGACCATTAGAGAAGCCCTGGTGGCCTCTAGAAGCGTCTGGGGGATTTTAGAAGGGTCCTGGGGAGCTCTAGAAGTGTCTGGGGGCTTTTAGAATGGTCCTGGGTGTCTCTAGAAGGGTCTGGGGGCTTTAAGAAGGGTCCTGGGGGCCTCTAGAAGGGACTGGAGGCTTTATAGAAGGGTCCTAGGGGGCTCTAGAAGGGTCTGGGGGCATTCAGAAGGGTCCTTCGGGCCTCTAGAAGGGTCTGGAGTCTATTAGAAGAGTCCTGGGGGGCTCTAGATGGGTCTGGGGTCATTTAGAAGGGTCCTGGGGGGCTCTAGAAGGGTCTGGGGGCTTTCAGAAGTGTCCTGGGGGGCTCTAGAAGGGTCTGGGGGCTTTTAGAAGGGTCCTGGGTAATCTAGAATGGTCTGGGGGCTTTTAGAAAGGTCCTGGGAGGATCCAGATGGGTCTGGGTGGTTTTAGAAGGATCCGGGGATGGTCTAGAAGGGTCTGGGTGCTTTTAGAAGGGTCCTGGGTGGCTCTACAAATGTCTGGAGGATTTTAGAGGGATCCGGGGAGGCTCTAGAAGTGTCTGGCGGCTTTTAGAAGGGTCCTGTGGAGCTCTAGAAGGGTCTGGGTGCTTTCAGAAGGGTCCTGGGGGCCTCTAGAAGGGTCTGGGTGCTTTCAGAAAGGTCCTGGGTGGCTCTAGAAGGGTCTGGGGGCTTTTAGAAGGGTCCTGTGGGGCTGTAGAAGGGTCTGGGGGCTTTTAGATTGTTCCTGGGGGGCTCTAGAAGGGTCCGGGGGCTTTTAGAATGGTCCGTGGAGGCTCTAGAAGGGTCTGGGTGCTTTTAGAAGGGTCCTGGGGGGTCTAGAAGTGTCTGGGGACTTTTAGAAGGGTCCTGGGGAGCGCTAGAAGGGTCTGGGGGCTTTTAGAAGGGTCCTGGGTGGCTCTAGAAGGGTCTGGGGTCTTTTAGATGGGTCCTGGGGGGCTCTAGAAGGGTGTGAGGTCTTTTAGAATTGTCCTGGGGGCATCTTGAAGGCTCTGGGGTATTTTAGAAGGGCCCTGGGGGCCTCTAGAAGTGTCTGAGGGATTTTAAAAGGGTCCTGGGAGGCTCTAGAAGGGTCTGGTTGCTTTTAGAAGTGTCCGTAGAGGCTCATGAAGGTTCTGGGGCCTTTTAGAAGGGTCCTGGGGGGCTCTAGAAGGGTCTGGGTGCTATTAGAAGGATCCGGGGAGGGTCTAGAAGGCTCTGGATGCTTTTAGAAGGGTCCTTGGGGGCTCTAGAAGGGTCTGGGGACCATTAGAGGAGCCCAGGCGGCCTCTAGAAGGCTCTGGGGGATTTTAGAAGGGTCCTGGGGAGCTCTAGAAGGGTCTGGGTTCTTTTATAAGGGTCCTGGGGGAATATAGAAGGGTCTGGGTGCTTTTAGAAGGGTCCTGCGAGTCTCTAGAAGGGTCTGGGTGCTTTTAGAAGGGTCCTGGAGGAATCTAGAAGGGTCTGGGTTCTTTGAGAGGTGTCCTAGGGGGGTTCTAGAAGGGTCTGGGTGCTTTTAGATGTGTCCTGGGGGGCTCTAGAAGGGTCTGGGGGCTTTTAGAAGGGTCCTGGGAGACTCTGGAAAGGTCTGAGGGCTTCTAGAAGGGTCCTGTAGGGTCTCTAGAAGGGTCTGGGTGCTTTTAGAAGGGTCCTGTGGGGCTCTAGAAGGGTCTGGGTGCATTTAGAAAGGTCCTGGGGGCTCTAGAAGGGTCTGGGTGCTTTTAGAAGGGTCCTGGGAGGCTCTAGAAGGGTCTGGGTGCTTTTAGAATGGCCCTGGGAGGATCTAGAAGGGTCTGGGGGCTTTTTGAAGGGTCCAGGGGGCCTCTAGAAAGGTCTGGGTGCTTTTAGAATGGTCCTGCGTGGCTCTAGAAGGGTCTGGGGTCTATTAGAAGGATCCGGGGAGGGTCTAGAAGGCTCTGGGGCCTTTTAGAAGGGTCCTTGGGGGCTCTAGAAGGGTCTGGGGACCATTAGAGAAGCCCTGGTGGCCTCTAGAAGCGTCTGGGGGATTTTAGAAGGGTCCTGGGGAGCTCTAGAAGTGTCTGGGGGCTTTTAGAATGGTCCTGGGTGTCTCTAGAAGGGTCTGGGGGCTTTAAGAAGGGTCCTGGGGGGGTCTAGAAGGGACTGGAGGCTTTATAGAAGGGTCCTAGGGGGCTCTAGAAGGGTCTGGGGGCATTCAGAAGGGTCCTTCGGGCCTCTAGAAGGGTCTGGAGTCTATTAGAAGAGTCCTGGGGGGCTCTAGATGGGTCTGGGGTCATTTAGAAGGGTCCTGGGGGGCTCTAGAAGGGTCTGGGGGCTTTCAGAAGTGTCCTGGGGGGCTCTAGAAGGGTCTGGGGGCTTTTAGAAGGGTCCTGGGTAATCTAGAATGGTCTGGGGGCTTTTAGAAAGGTCCTGGGAGGATCCAGATGGGTCTGGGTGGTTTTAGAAGGATCCGGGGATGGTCTAGAAGGGTCTGGGTGCTTTTAGAAGGGTCCTGGGTGGCTCTACAAATGTCTGGAGGATTTTAGAGGGATCCGGGGAGGCTCTAGAAGTGTCTGGCGGCTTTTAGAAGGGTCCTGGGGAGCTCTAGAAGGGTCTGGGTGCTTTCAGAAGGGTCCTGGGGGCCTCTAGAAGGGTCTGGGTGCTTTCAGAAAGGTCCTGGGTGGCTCTAGAAGGGTCTGGGGGCTTTTAGAAGGGTCCTGTGGGGCTGTAGAAGGGTCTGGGGGCTTTTAGATTGTTCCTGGGGGGCTCTAGAAGGGTCCGGGGGCTTTTAGAATGGTCCGTGGAGGCTCTAGAAGGGTCTGGGTGCTTTTAGAAGGGTCCTGGGGGGCTCTAGAAGGGTCTGGGGGCTATTAGAAGGATCCGGGGAGGGTCTAGAAGGCTCTGGGGGCATTTAGAAGGGTCCTTGGTGGCTCTAGAAGGGTCTGGGGACCATTAGAGGAGCCCTGGGGTCCTCTAGAAGGGTCTGGGGGATTTTAGAAGGGTCCTGAGGAGCTCTAGAAGGGTCTGGGGGCTTTTACAAGGGTCCTGGGAGAATCTAGAAGGGTCTGGGTGCTTTAAGAATGGTCCTGGGGTGCTCTAGAAGGGTCTGGGAGCTTTTAGAAGGGTCCTGGGAGACGCTAGAAGGGTCTGAGGGCTTTTAGAAGGGTCCTGTAGGGTCTCTAGAAGGGTCTGGGTGCTTTTAGAATGGTCCAGGGAGGCTCTAGAAGGGTCTGGGGGCTTTTTGAAGGTTCCAGGGGGCCTCTAGAAAGGTCTGGGGGCTTTTAGAAGGGTCCTGGGGGCCTCTAGAAGGGTCTAGGTGCTTTTAGAAGGGTCCTGGGTGGCTCTAGAAGGGTCTGGGGTCTTTTAGAATGGTCCTGTGGGGCAGTAGAAGGGTCTGGGGGCTTTAGATGGGTCCTGGGGGGCTCTGGAAGGGTCCGGGGGCTTTCAGAAGGGTCCGTGGAGGCTCTAGAAGGGTCTGGGGGCTTTTAGAAGGGTCCTGGGGGGCTCTAGAAGGGTCTGGGTGCTATTAGAAGGGTCCTGGGAGGGTCTAGAAGGGTCTGGAGGCTTTTAGAAGGGTCCTTGGGGGCTCTAGAATGGTATGGGGACCATTAGAGGAGCCCTGGTTGCCTCTAGAAGGGTCTGGGGGAGTTTAGAAGGGTCCTGGGCAGCTCTAGAAGGGTCTGGGGGCTTTTTGAAGGGTCCTGGTAGACTCTAGAAGGGTCTGGGGGCGTTTAGAAGGGTCCTGCGTGTCTCTGGAAGGGTCTAGGGGCTTTTAGAAGAGTCCTGGGCTGCTCTATAAGGGTCTGGGGCCTTTTAGAAGGGTCCTGGGGTGCTCTAGAAGGGTGTGAGGGATTTTAGAAGGGTCCTGGAGGCATCTAGAAGGTTCTGGGGGATTTTAGCAGGGTCCTGGTAGGCTCTAGAAGGGTCTGGGTGCTTTTAGAGTGGACCTGGGATTCTCTAGAATGGTCTGAGGGCTTTAAGAAGAGTCCTAGGGGGCTCTAGAATGGTCTGGGTACTTTTAGAACGGTCCTGGGAGACTCTAGAAGTGTCTGGGGGCATTTAAAAGGGTCCTGCGGGTCTCTAGAATGGTCTGGGGTCTTTTAGAAGGGTCCTGGGGGGCTCTAGAAAGGTCTGGGGTCTTTTAGATGGGTCCTGGGTGGCTCTAGAAGGGTGTGAGGGCTTTTAGAAGGGTCCTGGGGGCAGCTAGAAGGCTCTGGGGACTTTTAGAAGGGTCCTGGGGTCCTCTAGAAGTGTCTGCGTCCTTTTAGACGGTACCTGAGAGGTTCTTGAATGGTCTGGGTGCTATTAGAAGGATCCGGGTAGGGTCTAGAAGGCTCTGGGGGCTTTTAGAAGGGTCCTTAGGGGCTCTAGAAGGGTCTGGGGACCATTAGAGGAGCCCTGGCGTCCTCTAGAAGGGTCTGGGGGATTTTAGAAGGGTCCTGGGGAGCTCTAGAAGGGTCTGGGTTCTTTTAGAAGGGTCCTGGGGGAATATAGAAGGGTCTGGGGTCTTTTAGAAGGGTCCTGCGTGTCTCTAGAAGGGTCTGAGTGCTTTTAGAAGGATTCGGGGAGGGTCTAGAAGGGTCTGGTGGCTTTTAGAAGGGTCCTGTGGGGCTCTAGAAGGGTCTGGGTGCTTTTAGAAGGGTCCTGGGGGGCTCTAGAAGGGTCTGGGGGCTTTTAGAAGGGTCCTGGGGGGCGCTAGAAATGTCTGGGTGCATTTAGAAGGGTCCTGGGGAGTTCTAGAAGGGTCTGGAGGTTTTTAGAAAAGTCCTGGGTGGTCTAGAAGGGTCTGGGGGCATTCAGAAGGGTCCTGGGGGCCTCTAGAAGTGTCTGGAGAGTTTTAGAAGAGTCCTGGGGTGCTCTAGATGGGTCTGGGAGCTTTTAGAATGATCCGGGGATGGTCTAGAAGGGTCTGGGTGCTTTTAGAAGGGTCCTGGGGCGGTCTACAAATGTCTGGAGGATTTTAGAAGTATCCGGGGAGGCTCTAGAAGGGGGTCTGGGTGCTTTAAGAAGGGTCCTGCGGGGCTCTAGAAGGGTCTGGTTGCTTTCAGAAGGGTCCTGGGTGCATCTAGAAGGGTCTGGGTGCTTTTAGAAGGGACCTGGGTGGCTCTAGAAGGGTCTGGGGGCTTTTAGAAGGGTTCTGTGGGGATGTAGAAGGGTCTGGGTGCTTTTAGATGGTTCCTGGGGGGCTCTAGAAGGGTCTGGGGTCCATTAGAGGGGCCCTGGGGGCCTCTAGAAGGGTCTGGGGGATTTTAGAAGGGTCCTGGGGAGCTCTAGAAGTGTCTGGAGGCTTTTAGAAGGGTCCTGGGGGGCTCTAGAAGGGTGTTAGGGCTTTTAGAAGCGTCCTGGGGGCATCTAGAAGGCTCTGGGGGCTATTAGAAGGGTCCTGGGGGGCTCTAGAAGGGTCTGGGGGCTTTTAGAATGGTCTTGGGGGGCTCTAGAGGGGTCTGGGTCTTTTAGAAGTGTCCTGGTGGGCTCTAGAAGGATCTGGGGACAGTTAGGAGGGTCCTGAGGGGATGTTGAATGGTCTGAGTGCTTTTAGATGGGTCCTGTAGGGCTAAAAAAGGTTCCTAACCCTATCCCTAACCCTAACTCTTACTCTAACCCTAACTCTAACACAAACACAAACCCTAACCCTAACCCTAACCCTAAACCTAACCCTAACCCTAACCCTAACCCTAACTCTAACCCTAACCCTAACCCTAACCCTAACCCTAACCCTAACCCTAACCCTTACCCTAACACTAACCCTAAATCTAACCCTAACCCTAACCCTAACCCTAACCCTAACCCTAACCCTAACCCTAACCCTAACCCTTACCCTAACCCTAACCCTAACTCTAACCCTAACCCTAACCCTAACCCTAACCCTAACCCTGCCCCTAACCCTAACCCTAACCCTAACCCTAACCCTAACCCTAACCCTAACCCTAACCCTAACCCTAACCCTAACCCTGCCTCTAACCCCTAGAAGTATCTGGGGGCTTTTAGAAGAGTCCTTGAAGGATCTAGGAGGGTCTAGGGTCTCTAAAAAGGTTCCTAAGGGGCTTCGGAAGGGTTTGGGGTCTTTTAGAAGGGTCCTCGGTGGCTCTAGAAGGGTCTAGGGTATTGTAGAAGGGTCCTAAGGGGGTTTAGTAGGGCCTGGGGGGCTTTATAAGATTTTGGGGGCCTTTATAAGGTTTTGGGGGGCTCTAGAAAGTCCGGGGGCTTTGAGAAGCACACTGGGGGCTCTAAAAGTGTCTGGGGGATTTTAGAATGTTCCTGGGGGCTCTAGACGTGTCTGGGTGCTTTTAGAAGGTTCCTGGGGGGCTCTAGAAGGGTCTGGGTGCTTCTAGAGCAAAAATTTTAATTTTGCACATTTGGGGAATTCGCAGGGCTCAGCACACCCGGAGTGCAAAGGATGAGCCTGGCCTGGGAAAAGCACCTGCTTGATCAGGGTGTCTCCCCTGCCAGCTAAGTACAAAGGACCCAGACCATTCTAGAGCCCCCAAGGACCCTTCCAAAAGCCCCCAGACCCTTCTGGAGACGTTCAGGTTCCTTTGAAAAGGCCCCAGACCCTTCTAGAGCCTCCCAAGACCCTTCTAAAAGCCGCCAGACCCTTCTAGACCCTCCGCGGATCCTTCTAAAAGCCCCGAGACCCTTCTAGAGGATCCCAGGACCCTTCTAAAAGTCCCCAGACCCTTCTAGAGCCCCCCAGGACCCTTCTAAAAGCCCCCAGACCCTTCTAGAGGACCCAGGGCCCCTCGTAAGCCACCCCGTCCCATCTAGAGCCCCCCAGGACCCTTCTAAAAGCAACCAGACCATTCTAGATCACCCCAGGACACTTCTAAAAGCCCCCAGACCCTTCTAGAGCCCCCCAGGACCCTTCTAAAAACTTCCAGACCCTTCTAGAGCCCCCCAGGACCCTTCTAAAATCCCCCAGACCCTTCTAGAGGCCCCAGGGCCCCTCTAAAGCAGACCCGTCCCTTCTAGAGCATCCCAGGACCCTTCTAAAAGCCCCCAGACCCTTCTAGAGCACAACAGGACCCTTCTACAAGCCCCCAGACCCTTCTAGAGCCCCCCCGGACCCTTCTAAAAGCCCCTAGACCCTTCTAGAGGCCCCCAGGACCCTTCTGAAAGCCCCTAGAACCTTCTAGAGCCCCACAGGACCCTTCTAAAAGCACCCAGACCATTCTAGAGCCCCCCAGGACCCTTCTAAAAGCACCCAGACCCTTCTAGAGACCACCAGGACCATTCTGAAAGCCCCCAGAACCTCCTAGAGCCACCCAGGACCCTTCTAAAAGACCCCAGACCATTCTAGCCCCCCGCCAGGACCCTTCTACAAGCCCCCAGACCCTTCTACAGCCCCCCAGGACCATTCTAATAGCCCCCAGACTTGTCTAGAGGCCACCAGGACCCTTCTAAAAGTCCCCAGACCCTTCTAGAGCCCCCCCGGACCCTTGTAAAAGCCCCCAGACACTTCGAGAGGACCCCAGGACCCTTATAAAAGCACCCAGACCCTTCTAGACCCTCCCCGGATCCTTCTAAAAGCCCCCAGGCCCTTCTAGAGACACCCAGGACCCATCTAAAAGCCCCAAGACCATTCTAGAGCCCCCCAGGACACATCTAAAAGACCCCAGACCCTTCTAGAGCCCCCCAGGACCATTCTAAAAGCCTCCAGACCCTTCTAGAGGCCCCCAGGACCCTTCTAAAAGTCCCGAGACCCTTCTAGAGCCAACCAGGACCCTTCTAAAAGCCCCCAGACCCTTCTAGACCCTCCCCGGATCCTTCTAAAAGCCCCCATACCCTTCTAGATCCTCCCAGGACCCTTCTAAAAGCCATCAGACCCTTCTAGAGCCCCCCAGGACCCTTCTAAAAGCCCCCAGACCCTTCTAGAGCCCCCCCGGACCCTTCTAAAAGCCCCCAGACCCTTCTAGATGTACCCAGGGCCCATCTTAAGGACCCCAGACCATTCTAGGGCACGCCAAGACCCTTCTAAAAGCACCCAGACCCTTCTTGAGACTCCCAGGACCCTTCTAAAAGGCCGCAGAAACTTCTAGACCCTCCCTGGATAATTCTAAAAGCCCCCAGACACTTCTAGAGATCCCCAGTACCATTCTAAAAGGCCCCAGACCCTTCTATAGCACCCCAGGACCCTTCTAAAAGACCCCAGACCTATCTAGAGCCCCCCCGGACCCTTCTAAAAGCCCCTAGACCCTTCTAGAGGCCCCCAGGACCCTTCTGAAAGCCCCCAGAACCTTCCAGAGCCCCACAGGACCCTTCTAAAAGCACCCAGACACTTCTACAGACCCCGAGGACCCTTCTAAAAGCCCCCAGACCCTTCTAGAGCACCGCAGGACCTTTCTAAAAGCAGCCAGACCCTTCTAGAGCACCCAAGGACCCTTCTAAAAGCCCACAGACTAATCTAGACCCTCCCCGGATTCTTCTAAAAGCCCCCAGACCCTTCTAGAGCATCCCAGGACCCTTCTAAAAGCCCCCAGACCCTTCTAGAGGCCCCCAGGACCATTCTAAAAGCACCCAGACCCTTCTAGAGCCCCCCTGTACCCTTCTAAAAGCACCCAGACCCTTCTAGAGTCCCCCAGGACCCTTCTGAAAGCCCCCAGACCCTTCTACAGACCCCCAGGACACTATAAAAGCCCCCAGACTCTTCTAGAGCACCCCAGGACCCTTCTAAAAGCCCCCAGACCCTTCTAGAGCCCCCCCGGACCCTTCTAAAATCCTCCAGACCCTTATAGAGCACCCCAGGACCCTTCTAAAAGACACCAGACCCTTTTAGAGGCCCCAGGGCCCCTCTTAAGCCCCCCCGTACCTTCTAGAGCACACTAGGACCCTTCTAAAAGCCCCCCGACCCTTCTACAGCTCCCCCGGACCCTTCTAAAATCCCCTAGAGCCTTCTAGAGGCCCGCACGACCCTTCTGAAAGCCCCCAGATCATTCTAGAGCTCCACAGGACCCTTCTAAAAGCACCCAGACCCTTCTACAGACCCCCAGGACAATATAAAAGACCCCAGATCCTTCTAGAGCCCCCCAGGACCCTTATAAAAGCCCCCAGACCCTTCTAGAGCCCCCAGGACGATTCTAAAAGCTTCCAAACCCTTCTAGAGCCCCCCAGGACCCTTCTAAACGCCCCCAGACAATTCTAGAGGCCCCAGGGCCCTTCTTAAGCCCCCCCGTCCCTTCTAGATCACACCAGGACCCGTCTAAAAGTCTCTAGACCCTTCTAGAGCACTCCAGGACCTTTCCAAAAGCACCCAGACATTTCTAGAGGCTCCCCGGACCTTATAAAAGAACCCAGACCTTTCTAGAGCCTCCCAGGACCCTTCTAAAAGCCACCAGACCCTTCTAGAGACCCCCAGGACCCTGCTAAAAGCACCCAGACCCTTCTAGACCCTCCCCGGATCATTCTAAAAGCCCCCAGACCATTCTAGAGACAACCAGGACCCTTCTAAAAGTCCCCAGACCGTTCTAGACCCCCCCAGGACACTTCTACAAGCACCCAGACCCTTCTAGAGCCCCCCAGGACCCTTCTAATAGCCCCCAGACCCGTCTAGGTGCAACCAGGACCCTTATAAAAGAACCCAGACCCTTCCAGAGCCTCCCAGGACCCTTCTAAAAGTCCCCAGACCCTTCTAGAGCCCCCCGGACCCTTGTAAAAGCCCCCAGACCCTTCTAGAGGCCCCCAGGACCCTTATAAAAGCACCCAGACCCTTCAAGAGCCTCACAGGTCCCTTCTAAACGCCCCCAGACCCTTCTAGAGCCCCCCAGGACCCTTCTAAAAGCCCCCAGACCCATCTAGAGCCTCCCAGGACCATTCTAAAAGCCCCCAGACCCTTCTAGAGCCCCCCAGGACCCTTGTAAAAGCCCCCAGACCCTTCTAGAGGCCCCCAGGACCCTTATAAAAGCACCCAGACCCTTCAAGATCCTCACAGGTCCCTTCAAAACGCCCCCAGACCCTTCTAGAGTCCCCCAGGACCCTTCTAAAAGCGTCTAGACGCTTCTAGAGCCCCCCAGGACCCTTCTAAAAGCCCCCAGACCCTTCTAGAGCCCCCCAGGACCATTCTAAAAGACCCCAGACCCTTCTAGAGCCCCCCAGGACCCTACTAAAAGCTCGCAGACCCTTCTAGAGCCCCCCAGGACCCTTCTAAAAGCCCCCAGACCCTTCTAGACCCTCCCCGGATCCTTCTAAAAGCCCCCAGACCCTTCTAGATCCTCCCAGGACATTTCTAAAAGCCCCCAGACCTTTCTAGAGGCCTCAGGAACCTTCTAAAAGCCCCCAGACCCTTCTAGAGCCCCCCAGGACCCTTCTAAAAGGACCCAGACCGTTCTAGAGCACACCAGGACCCTTCTAAAAGGCCCCAGACCCTTCTTGAGCCCCCCAGGACCCTTCTAAAAGCCCCCAGACCCTTCTAGCGGCACCCAGGACCCTTCTACAAGCCCCCAGACCCTTCTAGAGCCAACCAGGACCCTTCTAAAAGCTCCCAGACCCTTCTAGAGGCCCCCAGGACCTTTCTAAAAGCCCCCAGACCCTTCTAGAGCCCCCCAGGACCCTTCTACAAGACCCCAGACCCTTCTAGAGCCACCCAGACCCTTCTAAAAGCACCCAGACCCTTCTAGAGCCCCCCAGTACCCGTCTAAAAGCCTCTAGACCCTTCTAGAGCCCCCCAGGACCTTTCTAAAAGCACCCAGACCCTTCTAGAGGCTCCCCGGACCCTTATAAAAGCACCCCGACCCTTCTAGAGCCTCCCAGTACCCTTCTAAAAGCAACCAGACCCTTCTAGAGAACCCCAGGACCCTTCTAAAAGACCCCAGACCCATCTAGACCCTCCCCGGATCCTTCTAAAAGCCCCCAGACCCTTCTAGAGCCCCCTAGGATCCTTCAAAAAGCACCCAGACCTTTCTAGACCGTCTCCGGATCATTCTAAAAGCACCCAGATCCTTCTAGAGCCCCCCAGGATCATTCTAAAAGCCCCCAGACCCTTCTAGAGCCCCCTAGGACCCATCTAAAAGCCCCCAGACCCTTCTAGAGGCCCGTAGGACCCTTCTAAAAGCCCCCAGACCCTTCTAGACCCTCCCCGGATCCTTCGAAAAGACCCCAGACCCTTCTAGAGCCCCCCAGGATCATTCTAAAAGCCCCCAGACCCTTCTAGAGCCCCCCAGTACCCTTCTAAAAGCCCCTAGACCCTTCTAGAGCCCCCCAGGACCCTTCTAAATACCCCCAGACCCTTCAAGAAGCACCCAGCGCCCCTCTTCAGGAACCCCGTCCCTTCTAGAGCACACCAGGACCCTTCTAAAAGCCCCCAGAGCCTTCTAGAGGCCCCCAGGACCCTTCTAAAATGCCCCAGACCCTTCTATAGCCCCCCCGATCCCTTCTAAAACCACCTAGACCCTTCTAGACGCACCCAGGACCCTTCTGAAATCACCCAGAACATTTTAGAGCCTCACAGGACCCTTCTAAAAGCACCCAGACCCTTCTAGAGACTCCCAGGACCCATCTATAAGCCCCCAGACCCTTCTAGAGACGCCCAGGACCCTTCTGAAAGCCCCCAGAACATTCTAGAGCACCCCAGGACCCTTCTAAAAGCCCCCAGACCCTTCTAGAGCATCCCAGGACCATTCTAAAAGCCCCCAGTCCCTTCTAGAGCTGCTCAGGACCCTTATAAAAGCACACAGACCCTTCTAGAGCATCCCAGGATCCTTCTAAAAGCCCCCAGACTCTTCTAGATACTCCCAGGACCCTTCTAAAAGCCCCCAGACCCTTCTAGAGCCCAACAGGACCCTTCTAAAAGCCCCCAGACCCTTTTAGAGGCCGCAGGTCCCCTCTTAAGCTCCACCGTCCCTTCTAGAGCCCCTCAGGACCCTTCTTAATGCCTCCAGACCCTTCTAGAGCACCCCAGGACCCATCTACCAGCACCCAGACCCTTCTAGAGGCCCCCAGGAGCCTTCTAAAAGACCCCAGACCCTTCTAGAGGACCCCAGGACGCTTCTACAAGCCCACAGACCCTTCTAGAGCCCCCCAGGACCCTTCTAAAAGCTCCCAGACCCTTCTAGAGCCCCCCAAGACCCTTCTAAAACCACCCACACCCTTCTAGACCCTCCCCGGATACTTCTAAAAGAACCCAGACCCTTCTAGAGCCCCCCAGGACCCTTCTAAAAGCTCCCAGACCCTTCTAGAGCCCCCCAGGACCCTTCTAAAAGCCCCCAGACCCTTCTAGAGGCACCCAGGGACCATCTTAAGGCCCCCAGACCATTCTAGAGCATGCCAAGACCCTTCTAAAAGCCCCCAGACCATTCTAGAGCACCCCAGGGCCCTTCTAAAAGTACCCAGGCCCTTCTAGAGCACCCTAGGACACTTCTAAAAGCCCCCAGACCGTTCTAGACCCCCCGCGGACCTTTCTGAAAGCCCCCAGACCCTACTAGAGGCTCCCTGGACGCTTCTGAAAGCCCCCAGAACTTTCTAGAGCCCCCCAGGACCCTTCAAAAAGCACCCAGACCCTTCTAGAGCCCCCCGGGACCCTTCTCAAAGCTCCCAGACCCTTCTAGAGCCCACCAGGACCCTTCTAAAAGACCCCAGACCCTTCTAGACGTACCAAGGGATGATTTAAGGCCCCCAGACCCTTCTAGAGCCCCCCAGGACCCTTCCAAAAGATCCCAGACCCTTCTAGAGACCCCCCGGACTTTTCTAAAAGCCCCCAGACCCTTCTAGAGACCCCCAGGACTTTTCTAAAAGACCCCAGACCCTTCTAGAGCCACCCAGGACCCTTCTAAAAGCCCCCAGACCCTTCTAGATCCTCCCAGGACCCTTCTAAAAGCCCCCAGACCCTTCTAGAGGCCCCCAGGAAAGTTCTAAAAGACCCTAGACCCTTCTAGAGGCCCCCAGAACCGTTCTAAAAGCACCCAGACCCTTCTAGAGCCCCCCAGGACCCTTCTAAAAGCTCCCAGACCTTTCTAGACCCTCCCCGGATCCTTCTAAATGACCCCAGACCCTTCTAGAACCCCCCAGGACCCCTCTAAAAGCCTCCAGACCCTTCTAGAGCCCCCCAGGACCCTTCTAAAAGCTCCCAGACCCTTCTAGACCCTCCCCTGATCATTCTAAAAGAAACCCAGACCGTTCTAAAACCTCCCAGGACCCTTCTAAAGGAACCCAGACCCTTCTAGACCCTCCTCAGACCCGTCTAAGAGCACCCAGACCATTCTAGAGGCCCCCAGGACCCTTCTAAAAGCCCCCAGACCCTTCTAGAGCCCGCCAGGACCCTTTTAAAAGCCCCCAGACCCTTCTAGAGACCTCCAGGACCCTTCTAAAAGCCCCCAGAACCTTCTAGAGGCCCCCAGGACACTTCTAAAGGCACCCAGACCATCTTAGAGCATCCCAGGACCCTTCTAAAAGCCACCAGATTCTTCTAGAGACCTCCAGGACCTTTCTAAAAGCCCCCAGAACTTTCTAGAGCCACCCAGAACTCTTCTAAAAGCCCCCAGACCCTTCTAGAGCCTCCCACGACCCTTCTAAATGCACCCAGACCCTTCTGGAGCCCCCCAGGACCATTCCAAAGGCCCCCAGACCTTTCTAGAACCTCCCCGGATCATTCTAAAAGCCCCCAGACCCTTCTAGATCCCCCCAGGACCCTTCTAAAAGCCCCCAGACCCTTCTAGACGCCCCCAGGGCCCCTCTTAAAGCACCTCGTCCCTTCTAGAGCACCCCAGGACCCTTCTAAAAGTCCCCAGACCCTTCTAGAACCTCCCCAGACCCTTCTAAGAGCACCCAGACCCTTCTAGAGGACCCCAGGACCCTTCTAAAAGCTCCCAGAACATTCTAGACCCTCCCCGGATCCTTCTAAATGACCCCAGACCCTTCTAGACCCCCCAGGACCCGTCTAAAAGCCTCCAGACCCTTCTAGAGCACCCCAAGACCCGTCTAAAAGCTCCCAGACCCTTCTAGACCCTCCCCTGATCATTCTAAAAGACCCCAGACCGTTCTAAAACCTCCCAGGACCCTTCTAAAGGAACCCAGAACCTTCTAGACCCTCCCCGGATTATTCTAAAAGCACCCAGACCATTCTAGAGCCCCCCAAGACCCTTCTAAAAGCCCCCAGACCCTTCTAGAGGCCCCCAGGGCCCCTCTTAAAGCACCTCGTCCCTTCTAGAGCACCCCAGGACCCTTCTAAAAGCACCCAGACCCTTCTAGAGCCTCCCCAGACCCTTCTAAGGGCCCCCACACCCTTCTAGAGCCCCCAAGGACCCTTCTAAAAGCACCCAGACACTTCTAGAGCATCCCAGGACCCTTCTAAAAGCCCCCAGACCCTTCTATAGCCCCCAAGGACCCTTCATAAAGCACCCAGACCCTTCTAGAGTCCCCAAGGAGCCTTCTAAAAGCCCCCAGACCCTTCTAGACCCTCCCCGGATCATTCTAAAAGCACCCAGACACTTCTAGACCCTCCCCGGGCCCTTCTAAAAGCTCCCAGACCCTTCTAGAGCCCCCCAGGACAATTCTAAAAGCCCCCAGACCCTTCTAGACCCTCCCCGAATCCTTCTAAAAGACCCCAGACATTTCTAGAGCCTCCAAGGACCCTTCTAAAGCCCCCAGACCCTTCTAGAGCCCCCCCGGACCCTTCTAAAAGCACCCAGACCCTTCTGGAGCCCCCCAGGACCATTCTAAAGGCCCCCAGACCTTTCTAGACCCTACCCGGATCATTCTAAAAGCCCCCAGACCCTTCTAGAGCCAACCCAGACCCTTCTAAGAGCACCCAGACCCTTCTAGAGGCCCCCAGGAACCTTCTGAAAGCCAGCAGAACATTCTAGAGCCCCCCAGGACCCTTCTAAAGTCACCCAGACCATCCTAGAGCATCCCAGGACCCTTCTAAAAGCCCCCAGACCCTTCTAGAGACATCCAGGACCCTTCTAAAAGCCCCCAGAACCTTCTAGAGCCACCCAGGACTCTTTTAAAAGCCCCCAGACCCTTCTAGAGCCCCCCACGTCCCTTCTAAAAGCACCCAGACCCTTCTGGAGCCCCCCAGGACCATCCTAAAGGCGCCCAGACCTATCTAGACCCTCCCCGAATCATTCTAAAAGCCCCCAGACCGTTCTAGAGCTTCCCAGGACCCCTCTAAAAGGCTCCAGACCCTTCTAGAGCCCCCCAGGACACTTCTAAAAGCTCCCAGACCCTTCTAGACCCTCCCCTGATCATTCTAAAAGACCCCAGACCCTTCTAGAGCCCACCAAGACCCTTCTAAAAGCCTCCAGACCCTTCTAGAGCCCCCCAGGACCCTTTTAAAATCCCCCAGACCCTTCTAGACCCTCCCCTGATCATTCTAAAAGATCCCAGACCGTTCTAAAACCTCCCAGGACCCTTCTAAAGGAACCCAGACCCTTCTAGACCCTCCCCGGATTATTCTAAAATCACCCAGACCATTCTAGAGGGCCCCAGGACCCTTCTAAAAGCCCCCAGACCCTTCTAGAGCACCCCAGGACCCTTCTAAAAGCCCCCAGACCCTTCTAGAGCCCCCCAGGACCGTTCTAAAAGCCCCCAGACCCTTCTAAAGGTCCCCAGGGCCCTTATTAAAGCACCCCGTCCCTTCTAGAGCACCCCAGGACCCTTCTAAAAGCCCCCAGACAATTCTAGAGCCTCTCCAGACCCTTCTAAGAGCACCCAGACCCTTCTAGAGGCCCCCAGGACCCTTCTGAAAGCCAGCAGATCATTCTAGAGCCACCCAGGTCCCTTCTAAAGGCACCCAGACCATGCTAGAGCATCCCAGAACCCTTCTAAAACCCCCAGACCCTTCTAGAAACCTCCAGGACCCTTCTAAAAGCCCCCAGAACCTTCTAGAGCCATTTAGGACTCTTCTAAAAGCCATCAGACCCTTCTAGAGCCTCCCACGACCCTTCTAAAAGCACCCAGACCATTCTGGAGCCCCCCAGGACCATTCTAAAGGCCCCCAGACCAATCTAGACCCTCCCCGGATCATTCTAAAAGCCCCCAGACCGTTCTAGAGACGCCCAGGACCCTTCTAGAAGCCCCCAGACCATTCTAGAGCCCCCCAGGACCCTTCTAAAGGCCCCCAGACCCTTCTAGACCCTCCCCGGATCATTCTAAAAGCCCCCAGACCATTCTAGAGCCTCCCAGGACCCTTCTAAAAGCCCCCAGACCTTTCTAGACCCTCCCCGGATCCTTCTAAAAGCACCCAGACCCTTCTAGAGCCCCCCAGGACCCTTCTGAAAGCCCCCAGACCCTTCTAGACCCTCCCCTGATCATTCTAAAAGACCCCAGACCGTTCTAAAACCTCCCAGGACCCTTCTAAAGGAACCCAGACCCTTCTAGACCCTCCCCGGAATATTCTAAAAGCACAAAGACCCTTCTAGAGTCCCCCGGGACCCTTCTAAAAGCCCCCAGACCCTTCTAGAGCCCGCCAGGACCCTTTTAAAACCCCCCAGACCCTTCTAGAGCCCCCCAGGACCCTTCTAAAAGCCCCCAGACCTTTCTAGACCCTCCCCGGATCCTTCTAAATGACCCCAGACCCTTCTAGAGCCCCCCAGGACCCTTCTGAAAGCTCCCAGACCCTTCTAGACCCTCCCCTGATCATTCTAAAAGACCCCAGACCGTTCTAAAACCTCCCAGGACCCTTCTAAAGGAACCCAGACCCTTCTAGACCCTCCCCGGAATATTCTAAAAGAACCCAGAGCTTTCTAGTTGCCCCCGGGACCCTTCTAAAAGCCCCCAGACCCTTCTAGAGCCCCCCAGGACCCTTCTAAAAGCCCCCAGACCCTTCTAGATCCCCTCAGGACCCTTCTAAAAGCCCCCAGACCCTTCTAGAGGCACCCAGGGCCCTTCTTAAGGCACCCCGTCCCTTCTAGAGCACCCCAGGACCCTTCTGAAAGCCAGCAGAACATTCTAGAGCCACCCAGGACCCTTCTAAAAGCACCCAGACCAATCTAGAGCACCCCAGGACTCTTCTAAAAGCCCCCAGTCCCTTCTAGAGGCCCCCAGGACCCTTCTAAATGCTCCCAGACCATTCTAGAACCCCCCAGGACCCTTCTAAAGGACCAGAGACCCTTCTAGACCCTCCCCGGATCATTCTAATAGCCCCCAGACCCTTCTAGAGCCCCCCCGGACCCCTCTAAAACATCCCAGTCCCTTCTAGAGGACCCCAGGACCCTTCTATAATTCCCCAGACATTCTAGAGAACCCCAGGACCCTTCTAAAAGCCCCCAGACCCTTCTAGAGGAACCCAGGACCCTTCTAAAAGCCCCCAGACCCTTCTAGAGCCACCCTGGACCCCTCAAATAGATCCCAGACCCTTCTAGATGCCCCCAGGATACATCTAATAGCACCCAGACCCTTCTAGATCCCCCCAGGACCCTTCTAAAAGCCTCCAGACTCTTCTAGAGAACCCCAGGACCCTTCTAAAAGCCCCCAGACCCTTCTAGAGCCCTCCAGGACCCCTCTAAAAGGCCCCAGACCCTTCTAGAGCCCCCAGGACCCTTCTAAAAGCACTGAGTCCCTTCTAGAGCCTCCCAGGACCCTTCTAAATGCCCCGAGACCCTTCCAGGAGAGACGGGGGTCCTTAAGAGGGGCCCTGGGGTTCTCCAGAAGGGTCTGGGGGCTTATAGAAGGGTTCTGATGGGATATAGAAGGGTCTCGGTTGTTTGAGAAGGGTCCTTGCGTGGTTCTAAAAGGGTCTGGGGACTTTTGGAAGGGTCATGGGTGCCTCAAAAAGGGGTCTGGGGGCTTTTATAGGGTCCTGGGGGTCTCTAGAAGGGTCTGGGGCTTTTAGAAGTGTCCTGGTGGCTGTAGAAGGGTCTGGGGGCTTTTAGAAGGGTCCTGGGAGGCTCTAGAAGGGTCTGGGGTCTTTTAGAAGAGTCCTGGGGGGCTCTAGAAAGGTGTGAGGGATTTTAGAAGGGTCCTGGGAGGCTCTAGAAGGGTCTGGATGCTTTTAGAAGGATCCGCGGAGGGTCTAGAAGGGTATGGGGGCTTTTAGAAGGGTTCTGAGGGGCTCTAGAAGAGTCTGGGTGCTTTTAGAAGGGTCCTCGAGGGCTCTAGAAGGGTCTGGGGCCTTTTAGAAGGGTTCTGGGGAGCTCTAGAAGGGTCTGGGGGCTTTTACAAGGGTCCTGGGAGGCGCTAGAAGTGTCTGGGTGCATTTAGAAGGGTCCTGGGGAGCTCTAGAAGGATCTAGAGGCTTTCAGAAGGGTCCTGGGGGCCTGTAGAAGGGTCTGGAGGCTTTTAGAAGGGTACTGGGGGGCTCTAGAAGGGTCTGGGGGCTTTTAGAAGGGTCCTGGGGACCTTTAGAAGGGTCTGCGGTCTTTTAGAAGGGTCCTGGGAGGATCCAGATGGGTCTGGTTGCTTTTAGAAGGATCCGGGGAGGGTCTAGAAGGGTCTGGGGGCTTTTAGAAGGGTCCTGGGGGGCTCTAAAAATGTCAGGAGGCTTTTAGACGGGTCCAGGAGGCCTCTAGAAGGGTCTGGGGGCTTTTAGAAGAATCCGGGGGGGCTCTAGAAGGGTCTGGGGGCTTTTAGAAGAGTCCTGGGGGCCTCTAGAAGGGTCTGGGGGCTTTTAGAAGGGTCCTGGGGCGATCTAGAAGGGTGTGAGGGCTTTAAGAAGAATCCTGGGGGCATCTAGAAGGCTCTGGGGTCATTTGGAAGGGTCCTGGGGACCTCTGGAAGTGTCTGAGGGATTTTAGAAGGGTCCTGGGAGGCTCTAGAAGGGTCTGGGTGCTTTTAGAAGGGTCCTGGGGGGCTCTAGAAGGGTCTGGGTGCTTTTAGAAGGGTCCTGGGGGGCTCTAGAAGGGTCTGGGGGTTTTCAGAAGGGTACTGCGGGGCTCTAGAAGGGTCTGGGGGCTTTTAGAAGGGTCCTGTGGGGCTCTAGAATGTTCTGCTGGCTTTCAGAAGGGTCCTGGGGTCCTCTAGAAGGGTCTGGGGGCTTTTAGAAGGGTCCTGGGTGGCTCTAGAAGGGTCTGGGGGCTTTTAGAAGGGTCCTGGGGTGCTCTAGAATGGTCTGGGGTCTTTTAGAAGGGTCCTGGGAGGATCCATATGGGTCTGGGTTCCTTTAGAATGGTCTGGGGAGGGTCTAGAAGGGTCTGGGGGCTTTTAGAAGGGTCCGGGGGGGCTCTAAAAAAGTCTGGAGGCTTTTAGAAGGGTCCAGGGGGCCTCTAGAAGGGTCTGTGTGCTTTTAGAAGGATCCGGGGGGGCTCTAGAAGGTTCTGGCGGCTTTTAGAAGAGTCTTGGGGGCCTCTAGAAGTGTCTGGGTGCATTTAGAAGGGTCCTGGGGAGCTCTAGAAGGGTCTAGGGGCTTTCAGAAGGGTCCTGGTGGCCTGTAGAAGGGTCTGGAGGCTTTTATATGGGTCCTGGGGGGCTCTAGAAGGGTTAGGGGACATTCAGAATGGTCCTGGGGGCCTCTAGAAGGGTCTGGGAGTTTTCAGAAGGGTACTGGGGGGCTCTAGAAGGGTCTGGGTTTTTTAGAAGGGTCCTGGGCGCCTCTAAAGTGTCTGGGGTCTTTTAGAAGGGTCCTGGGAGGATCCAGATGGGTCTGGGTGCTTTTAGAAGGATCTGGGCAGGGACTAGAAGGGTCTGGGGACTTTTAGAAGTGTCCTGGGGGGCTCTAAATATGTCTGGAGTCTTTTCGAAGGTCCAGGGGGAATCTAGAAGGGTCTGGGGGCTTTTAGAAGAGTCCTGGGGGCCTCTAGAAGGGTCTGGGGGCTTTTAGATGGGTCCTGGGGGGCTCTAGAAGGGTGTGGAGGCTTTTAGAAGGGTCCTGGGGGCATCTAGAATGCTCTGGGTGCTTTTATAAGGGTCCTGGGGGGCTCTAGAAGGGTCTGGGTGCTTTTAGATGGATCCGGGGAGGGTCTAGAAGGGTCTGGGGGCTTTTAGAAGGGTCCTGCGGGTCTCTAGAAGGGTCTGGGGACTTTTAGAAGGGACCTTGGGGGCTCTAGAAGCGTCTGGGGACCATTAGAGGGGCCCTAGGGGCCTCTAGAAGGGTCTCGGGGATTTTAGAAGGGCTCTGGGGAGCTCTAGAAGGGTCTGGGGGCTTTAAGAAGGGTTCTGGGAGGCGCTAGAAGTGTCTGGGTGCATTTAGAAGGGTCCTGGGAGGTTCTAGAAGGGTCTGGGGGCTTTTAGAAGGGTCCTGGGGGGCTCTAGAAGGGTCTGGACGCTTTTAGAAGGGTCCTGGGGTGGTCTAGAAGGGTGTGGGGGCTTTTAGCATGGTGCTGGGGGCATCTAGAAGCGTCTGGGTGCTTTTAGAAGGGTCCTGGGGGGTTCTAGAAGGGTCTGAGGGAATTTACAAGGGTCCTGGTGGCCTCTAGAAAGGTCTGGGTGCTTTTAGAATGGTCCTGGTGGCCTCTAGAAGGGTCTGGGGTCTTTTAGAAGGGATTTGGAGCGCTCTACAAGGGTCTGGGGTCTTTTAGAAGAGTCCTGGGGGGCTCTAGAAGGGTCTGGGGGCTCTTGAAGGCTCCTGGGGGGCTCTAGAAGGGTGTTAGGTCTTTTAGAAGGGTACTGGGGGCCACTAGAAGTGTCTGGGGGCTTTTAGAAGGGTCCTGGGAGCCTCTAGAAGGGTCTTGGTGCTTTTAGAAGGGTCCTGGTTGGCTCTAGAAGGGTTTGGGGGCATTTAGAAGGGTCCTGGGGAGATCTAGAAGGGTCTGGGGGGTTTTTAGAAGGGTCCTGGGGGGCCCTAGAAGAGTCTGGAGTCTTTTAGAAGGGTCCTGGGGTGGTCTAGAAGGGTCTGGGGGCATTCAGAAGGGTCCTGGGGGCCTCTAGAAAGGTTTGCAGGCTTTTAGAAGAGTCCTAGGAGGCTCTAGATGGGTCTGGGGGCATTTTAAACGGTCCTGGGGGACTCTAGAAGGGTCTGGGGGAGTTTAGATGGGTCCTGGGAAGCTCTAGAATTGTCTGGAGGCATTTAGAAGGGTCCTTGGAGACTCTAGAAGGGTCTGGGAGCTTTTAGAAGGGTCCTGGGCGTCTCTAGAATGTTCTGGGGGCTTTTAGAAGGGTACTTGGGGTGCTCTAGAATGGTCTGGGTGCTTTTAGAAGTGTCCTGGGGGGCTCTAGAAGGGTGTGAGGGCTTTTAGAAGGGTCCTGGGGGCATCTAGAAGGCTCTGGGGGCTTTTAGAAGGGTCCTGGGGGAATCTAGAAGTGTCTGAGGGATTTTAGAAGGGTCCTGGGAGGCTCTAGAAGAGTCTGGGTGCTTTTAGAAGGATTCGGGGAGGCTCTAGAAGGGTCTGGGGGTTTTAGAAGGGTCCTGGGTTGCTCTAGAAGTGTCTGGGTGCTTTTACAAGGGTCCTGGGGGGCTCTAGAAGGGTGTGAGGGCTTTTAGAAGGGTCCTGGGGGCATCTAGAAGGCTCTGGGGGCTTTTAGAAGGGTCCTGGGGGAATCTAGAAGTGTCTGAGGGATTTTAGAAGGGTCCTGGGAGGCGCTAGAAGTGTCTGGGTGCATTTAGAAGGGTCCTGGGGAGCTCTAGAAGGATCTAGAGGCTTTCAGAAGGGTCCTGGGGGCCTGTAGAAGGGTCTGGAGGCTTTTAGAAGGGTACTGGGGGGCTCTAGAAGGGTCTGGGGGCTTTTAGAAGGGTCCTGGGGACCTTTAGAAGGGTCTGCGGTCTTTTAGAAGGGTCCTGGGAGGATCCAGATGGGTCTGGTTGCTTTTAGAAGGATCCGGGGAGGGTCTAGAAGGGTCTGGGGGCTTTTAGAAGGGTCCTGGGGGGCTCTAAAAATGTCAGGAGGCTTTTAGACGGGTCCAGGAGGCCTCTAGAAGGGTCTGGGGGCTTTTAGAAGAATCCGGGGGGGCTCTAGAAGGGTCTGGGGGCTTTTAGAAGAGTCCTGGGGGCCTCTAGAAGGGTCTGGGGGCTTTTAGAAGGGTCCTGGGGCGATCTAGAAGGGTGTGAGGGCTTTAAGAAGAATCCTGGGGGCATCTAGAAGGCTCTGGGGTCATTTGGAAGGGTCCTGGGGACCTCTGGAAGTGTCTGAGGGATTTTAGAAGGGTCCTGGGAGGCTCTAGAAGGGTCTGGGTGCTTTTAGAAGGGTCCTGGGGGGCTCTAGAAGGGTCTGGGTGCTTTTAGAAGGGTCCTGGGGGGCTCTAGAAGGGTCTGGGGGTTTTCAGAAGGGTACTGCGGGGCTCTAGAAGGGTCTGGGGGCTTTTAGAAGGGTCCTGTGGGGCTCTAGAATGTTCTGCTGGCTTTCAGAAGGGTCCTGGGGTCCTCTAGAAGGGTCTGGGGGCTTTTAGAAGGATCCTGGGTGGCTCTAGAAGGGTCTGGGGGCTTTTAGAAGGGTCCTGGGGTGCTCTAGAATGGTCTGGGGTCTTTTAGAAGGGTCCTGGGAGGATCCATATGGGTCTGGGTTCCTTTAGAATGGTCTGGGGAGGGTCTAGAAGGGTCTGGGGGCTTTTAGAAGGGTCCGGGGGGGCTCTAAAAAAGTCTGGAGGCTTTTAGAAGGGTCCAGGGGGCCTCTAGAAGGGTCTGTGTGCTTTTAGAAGGATCCGGGGGGGCTCTAGAAGGTTCTGGCGGCTTTTAGAAGAGTCTTGGGGGCCTCTAGAAGTGTCTGGGTGCATTTAGAAGGGTCCTGGGGAGCTCTAGAAGGGTCTAGGGGCTTTCAGAAGGGTCCTGGTGGCCTGTAGAAGGGTCTGGAGGCTTTTATATGGGTCCTGGGGGGCTCTAGAAGGGTTAGGGGACATTCAGAATGGTCCTGGGGGCCTCTAGAAGGGTCTGGGAGTTTTCAGAAGGGTACTGGGGGGCTCTAGAAGGGTCTGGGTTTTTTAGAAGGGTCCTGGGCGCCTCTAAAGTGTCTGGGGTCTTTTAGAAGGGTCCTGGGAGGATCCAGATGGGTCTGGGTGCTTTTAGAAGGATCTGGGCAGGGACTAGAAGGGTCTGGGGACTTTTAGAAGTGTCCTGGGGGGCTCTAAATATGTCTGGAGTCTTTTCGAAGGTCCAGGGGGAATCTAGAAGGGTCTGGGGGCTTTTAGAAGGATCCGGGGGGGCTCTAGAAGGGTCTGGCGGCTTTTAGAAGAGTCCTGGGGGCCTCTAGAAGGGTCTGGGGGCTTTTAGATGGGTCCTGGGGGGCTCTAGAAGGGTGTGGAGGCTTTTAGAAGGGTCCTGGGGGCATCTAGAATGCTCTGGGTGCTTTTATAAGGGTCCTGGGGGGCTCTAGAAGGGTCTGGGTGCTTTTAGATGGATCCGGGGAGGGTCTAGAAGGGTCTGGGGGCTTTTAGAAGGGTCCTGCGGGTCTCTAGAAGGGTCTGGGGACTTTTAGAAGGGACCTTGGGGGCTCTAGAAGCGTCTGGGGACCATTAGAGGGGCCCTAGGGGCCTCTAGAAGGGTCTCGGGGATTTTAGAAGGGCTCTGGGGAGCTCTAGAAGGGTCTGGGGGCTTTAAGAAGGGTTCTGGGAGGCGCTAGAAGTGTCTGGGTGCATTTAGAAGGGTCCTGGGAGGTTCTAGAAGGGTCTGGGGGCTTTTAGAAGGGTCCTGGGGGGCTCTAGAAGGGTCTGGACGCTTTTAGAAGGGTCCTGGGGTGGTCTAGAAGGGTGTGGGGGCTTTTAGCATGGTGCTGGGGGCATCTAGAAGCGTCTGGGTGCTTTTAGAAGGGTCCTGGGGGGTTCTAGAAGGGTCTGAGGGAATTTACAAGGGTCCTGGTGGCCTCTAGAAAGGTCTGGGTGCTTTTAGAATGGTCCTGGTGGCCTCTAGAAGGGTCTGGGGTCTTTTAGAAGGGATTTGGAGCGCTCTACAAGGGTCTGGGGTCTTTTAGAAGAGTCCTGGGGGGCTCTAGAAGGGTCTGGGGGCTCTTGAAGGCTCCTGGGGGGCTCTAGAAGGGTGTTAGGTCTTTTAGAAGGGTACTGGGGGCCACTAGAAGTGTCTGGGGGCTTTTAGAAGGGTCCTGGGAGCCTCTAGAAGGGTCTTGGTGCTTTTAGAAGGGTCCTGGTTGGCTCTAGAAGGGTTTGGGGGCATTTAGAAGGGTCCTGGGGAGATCTAGAAGGGTCTGGGGGGTTTTTAGAAGGGTCCTGGGGGGCCCTAGAAGAGTCTGGAGTCTTTTAGAAGGGTCCTGGGGTGGTCTAGAAGGGTCTGGGGGCATTCAGAAGGGTCCTGGGGGCCTCTAGAAAGGTTTGCAGGCTTTTAGAAGAGTCCTAGGAGGCTCTAGATGGGTCTGGGGGCATTTTAAACGGTCCTGGGGGACTCTAGAAGGGTCTGGGGGAGTTTAGATGGGTCCTGGGAAGCTCTAGAATTGTCTGGAGGCATTTAGAAGGGTCCTTGGAGACTCTAGAAGGGTCTGGGAGCTTTTAGAAGGGTCCTGGGCGTCTCTAGAATGTTCTGGGGGCTTTTAGAAGGGTACTTGGGGTGCTCTAGAATGGTCTGGGTGCTTTTAGAAGTGTCCTGGGGGGCTCTAGAAGGGTGTGAGGGCTTTTAGAAGGGTCCTGGGGGCATCTAGAAGGCTCTGGGGGCTTTTAGAAGGGTCCTGGGGGAATCTAGAAGTGTCTGAGGGATTTTAGAAGGGTCCTGGGAGGCTCTAGAAGAGTCTGGGTGCTTTTAGAAGGATTCGGGGAGGCTCTAGAAGGGTCTGGGGGTTTTAGAAGGGTCCTGGGTTGCTCTAGAAGTGTCTGGGTGCTTTTACAAGGGTCCTGGGGGGCTCTAGAAGGGTGTGAGGGCTTTTAGAAGGGTCCTGCGGGTCCCTAGAAGGCTCTGAGGGCTTTTAGAAGGGTCCTGGGGAGTTCTAGAAGGGTCTGGGGGCTTTTAGAATAATCCTGGGGCGCCCTAGAATGCTCTGGGGGCTTTTATTAGGGTCCTGTGGGGCTCTAGAAGGGTCTGAGGGATTTTAGAAGGGTCCTGGGATTCTCTAGAAGGGTCTGGGTGCTTTTAAAAGGATCCGGGGAGGGTCTAGAAGGGACTGGGTGCTTTTAGATGGCTCCTGGTGGTCTCTAGAAGGGTCTGGTGTCTTTTAGAAGGGTCCTGGGGGTTTCTAGAACGGTCTGGGGGCTTTTAGAAGGGTCCTGGGGAGCTCTAGAATCGTCTGGGGGCTTTTAGAAGGGTCCTGGTGGGCTCTAGAAGGGTCTGGGGACTTTTAGAAGGGTCCTGGGGAGCTCTAGAATGGTCTGGGGGCTTTTACAAGGGTCCTGGGGGGCTCCAGGATGGTCTGGGGGCTTTTAGAAGGGTCCTGGGGACTCTAGAAGTGTCTGCGGGCTTTCAGAAGGGTCTTGGTGGCCTCTAGACTGGTCTGGAGCATTTTAGAAGGGTCCTGGGGTGCTCTAGAATGGTCTGGGGGCATTTAGAAGGGTCCCGGGGGGCTCTAGAAGGGTCTGGGGGCTTTTAGAAGTATCTTGGGGGCCTGTAGAAGTGTCTGGGGGCTTTTAGAAGGGTCCTGGGGGGATCTAGAAGAGTGTGGGCGCTTTTAGAAGGGTCCTGGGGGCATCTAGAAGGGTCTGGGGGCTTTTAGAAGGGTTCTGGGAGGCTCCAGTTGGGTCTGGGTGCTTTTAGAACTATCCGGGGAGGCTCTAGAAGGGTCTGGGGGCTTTCAGAAGGGTCCTGGGGTGCTCTAGAAGGGTCTGGGGTCTTTTAGAATGGTCCTGGGGGCCTCTAGAAGGGTCTGGGGTCTTTTAGAAGAGTCCTGCGTGTCTCTAGAAGGCTCTGAGGGCTTTTAGAAGGGTCCTGGGGAGCTCTAGAAGGGTCTGGGGACTTTTAGAAGGGTCCTGGGGTGCTCTAGAAGGGTCTGGGGACCATTAGAGTGGCCTTGGGGGCCTCTAGAAGGGTCTGGGGGATTTTAGAAGGGTCCTGGGTAGCTCTAGAAGGGTCTGGGGACTTTTAGAAGGATCCTGGGAGGCTCTAGAAGGCTCTGGGGGCTTTCAGAAGGGTCATGAGGGGCTCTAGAATGGTTTGTGGTCTTTTAAAAAGGTCCTGGGAGGCTCTAGAAGGGTCTGGGGGCTTTTAGAAGGGTCCTGAGGGGCTCTAGAATGGTCAGGGGGCTTTTAGAAGGGTCCTGGGGGGATCTAGATGGGTCTGGGGTCTTTTACAAGGGTCCTGGGGGCCTCTAGAAGGGTCTGGGGGCTTTTGGAAGGGACCTAGGGGCCTCTAGAATGGTCTGGGGGCTTTTAGAAGGGTCCGTGGAGGCTCTAGAAGGGTCTGGGGGCTTTTAGAAGGGTCCAAGGGGATTCTAGAACGGTCTGGGGATCATTAGAGGGGCCCTGGGGGCCTCTAGAAGGTTCTGGAGTATTTTAGAAGGGTCCTGGGGAGCTCTAGAAGGGTCTGGGTGCTTTTAGAAGGGTCCTGGGGGGCTCTATAAGGGTCTGGGTACCTTTAGAGGGGCCCTGGGTGCCTCTAGAAGGGTCTGGGGTCTTTTAGAAGAGTCCTGCGGAGCTCTAGAAGGGTCTGGGGGCATTTAGAAGGATCCTGGTTTCCTCTAGAAGAATCTGGGGGCTTTCAGAAGGGTCCTGGGGGGCTCTAGATGGGTCTGGGGGCTTTTAGAAGGGTCCTGGGTGCCTCTAGAAGGGCCTAGGGGCTTTTAGAATGGTCCTGGGATGCTCCAGATGGGTCTGGGTGCTTTTAGAACGATCCGGGGAGGCTCTAGAAGGGTCTGGGGGCTTTCAGATGGGTCCTGGGGGGCTCTAGAAAGGTCTGGGGGCTTTTAGAAGGGTCCTGGGTGCCTCTAGAAGGGTCTGGGGTCTTTTAGAAGAGTCCTGGGGAGCTCTAGAATGGTCTGGGGACTTTTGGAAGGGACCTAGGGGCCTCTAGAATTGTCTGGGGGCTTTTAGAAGGGTCTGTGGAAGCTCTAGAAGGGTCTGGGGGCTTTTAGAAGGGTCCTTGGGTGTTCTAGAAGGGTCTGGGGACAATTAGAGTGGCCCTGGGGGCCTCTAGAAGGGTCTGGAGTATTTTAGAAGGGTCCTGGGGAGCTCTAGAAGGGTCTGGGTGCTTTTAGAAGGGTCCTGGGGGGCTCTATAAGGGTCTGGGGTCTTTTAGAAGGGTCCTGGGAAGCTCTAGAAGGGTCTGAGGGCTCTTAGAAGGATCCTGGTTGCCTCTAGAAGAATCTGGGGGCTTTTAGAATGGTCCTGGGGGGCTCTAGAAGGGTCTGGGGGCTTTCAGAAAGGTCCTTGGGGGCTCTAGAAGGGCCTGGGGGCTTTCAGATGGGTCCTGGGGGGCTCTAGAAGGGTCTGGGGGCTTTCAGAAGGGTCCTGGGGGGCTCTAGAAGGGCCTGGGAGCTTTCAGATGGGTCCTGGGGGGCTCTAGAAGGGTCTGGGTGCTTTTAGAAGGGTCCTGGGGTGCTCTACAAGGGTCTGGGGACCATTAGAGGGGCCTTGGGGGCCTCTAGAATGGTCTGGGGGATTTTAGAAGGGTCCTGGGTAGCTCTAGAAGGGTCTGGGGTCTTTTAGAAGGGTCCTGGGAGGCTTTAGAAGGGTCTGGGGGCTTTCAGAAGGGTCATAAGGGGCTCTAGAATGGTTTGTGGTCTTTTAAAAAGGTCCTGGGAGGCTCTAGAAGGGTCTGGGGGCGTTTAGAAGGGTCCTGGGGGGCTCTAGAAGGCTCTGCGGGCTTTTAGAAGGGTCCTGGGGACCTCTAGAAGGGTCTGGGGGCTTTTTGAAGGGACCTAGGGGCCTCTAGAAGGGTCTGGGGCAGTTTAGAAGGGTCCTGGGGGGCTCTAGAAGGGTCAGGGGGCTTTTAGAAGGGTCCTGGGGGGCTCTAGATGGGTCTGGGTTCTTTTAGAAGGGTCCTGGCGGCCTCTAGAAGGGTCCGGGGGCTTTTGGAAGGGACCTAGGGGCCTCTAGAATGGTCTGGGGGCTTTTAGAAGGGTCCGTGGAGGCTCTAGAAGGGTCTGGGGGCTTTTAGAAGGGTCCTTGGGGATTCTAGAAGGGTCTGGGGACCATTAGAGGGGCCCTGGGGGCCTCTAGAAGGGTCTGGAGTATTTTAGAAGGGTCCTGGGGAGCTCTAGAAGGGTCTGGGTGTTTTTAGAAGGGTCCTGGGGGGCTCTATAAGGGTCTGGGGGTTTTAGAAGGGTCCTGGGGAGCTCTAGAAGGGTCTGAGGGCTTTTAGAAGGATCCTAGGGGCCTCTAGAAGGGTCTGGGTGATTTTAGAAGGGTCCGTGGAGGCTCTAGAAGGGTCTGGGGGCTTTTAGAAGGGTCCTTGGGGATTCTAGAAGGGTCTGGGTACCATTAAAGGGGCCCTGGGTGCCTCTAGACGGGTCTGGGGTCTTTTAGAAGAGTCCTGGGGAGCTCTAGAAGGGTCTGGGGGCTTTTAGAAGGATCGTGGTTGCCTCTAGAAGAATCTGGGGGCTTTAAGAATGGTCCTGGGGGGCTCTAGAAGGGTCTGGGAGCTTTCAGAAGGGTCCTGGGGGTCTCTAGAAGGGTCTGGGGGCTTTTAGAAGGGTCCTGGGGGGCTCTAGATGGGTCGGGGGTTTTTAGAAGGGTCCTGGGTAGCTCTAGAAGGGTCTGGGGACTTTTAGAAGGGTCCTGGGTAGCTCTAGAAGGGTCTGGGGGCTTTCAGAAGGGTCATAAGAGGCTCTAGAATGGTTTGTGGTCTTTTAAAAAGGTCCTGGGAGGCTCTAGAAGGGTCTGGGGGCTTTTAGAAGGGTCCTGGGGGCATCTAGAAGGCTCTGGGGGCTTTTAAAAGGGTCTTGGGGGCCTCTAGAAGGGTCTGAGGGAATTTAGAAGGGTCCTGGGAGGATGTAGAAGGGTCTGGGTGCTTTTAGAATGAACCGGGGAGTGTCTAGAAGGGTCTGGGGGCTTTTAGATGGCTCCTGGGGGGGCTCTAGAAGGGTCTGGGGGCTTTTAGAAGGGTCCTGGGGACGTCTAGAAGGGCCTGGGGGCTTTTTGAAGGGACCTAGGGGCCTCTAGAAGGGTCCCCAGACCCATCTAAAAACCCCCACACCCTTCTAGAGCCACCCCGGACCCCTCAAATAGATCCCACAACCTTCTAGAGGCCCCCAGGACCCTTCTAAAAGCCCCCAGAACCTTCTAGACCCTCCCCGGATCCTTCTTAAAGACCCCAGACCCTTCTAGAGCCCCCCAGGACCCTTCTAAAAGCCTCCAGACCCTACTAGTGCCCCCCAGGATCCTTCTAAAATCCCCCAGCCCCGTCTAGAGGTCCCCAGGGCCCCTCTTAAGGCACCCCGTCCCTTCTAGAGCACCCCAGGACCCTTCTAAAAGTCCCCAGACCCTTCTAGAGCACCACAGGACCCTTCTAAAAGCACCCAGACCCGTCTAGAGCCCCCCCGGACCATTCTAAAAGCACCCAGACCATTCCAGAGGACACCAGGACCTTTCTGAAAGCCCCCAGACCCTTCTAAAGCCACCCAGGACCCTTCTGAAAGCCCCCAGAACCTTCTATAGCCCCCCAGGACCCTTCTAAGGGAACCCAGACCCTTCTAGAGCCACCCAGGACCCTTCTAAAAGCTCCCAGACCCTTCTAGAGGCCCCCAGGACCATTCTAAAAGCCCCCAGACCGTTCTAGAGCCCCCCAGGACCTTTCTATAAGGCCCCAGACTCTTCTAGAGCCCCCCAGGACCCTTCTAAAAGTCCCCAGAGCCTTCTAGAGGCATCCAGGACCCGTCTAAAAGCCTCTAGACCCTTCTACAGCCACCCAGGACCTTTCTATAAGCACCCAGACCCTTCTAGAGGCCCCCAGGACCCTTATAAATGCACCCAGACCCTTCTAGACAATCCCCGGATTATTCTAAAAGCCCCCAGACCCTTCTAGAGGCTCCCAGGACCCTTCTAAAAGCCCCCAGACCCTTCTAGAGCCCCCCAGGACCCTTCTAAAAGCCCCCAGACCCTTCTAGAGGCACCCAGGGCCCCTCTTAAGGCACCCCGTCCCTTCTAGAGCACCCCAGGACCCTTCTAAAAGCCCCCAGACCCTTCTAGAGCCTCCCCAGACCCTTCTAAGAGCACCCAGACCCTTCTAGAGGCCACCAGGACCCTTCTGAAAGCCACCAGAACATTCTAGAGCCACCCAGCAACCTTCTAAAAGCACCCAGACCATCCTAGAGCATCCCAGGACCCTTCTAAAAGCCCCCAGACCCTTCTAGAGACCTCCAGGACCCTTCTAAAAGCCCCCAGAACCTTCTAGAGCCACCCAGGACTCTTCTAAAAGCCCCCAGACCCTTCTAGAGCCTCCCACGACCCTTCTAAAAGCACCCAGACGCTTCTGGAGCCCCCCAGGACCATTCTAAAGGCCCCCAGACCTTTCTAGACCCTCCCCGGATCATTCTGAAAGCCCCCAGACCCTTCTAGAGAAACCCAGGACCCTTCTAAAAGCCCCCAGACCATTCTAGAGCCCCCCAGGACCCTTCTAAAAGCCCCCAGACCCTTCTAGACCCTCCCCGGATCATTCTAAAAGCCCCCAGACCATTCTAGAGCCTCCCAGGACCCTTCTAAAAGCCCCCAGACCCTTCTAGACCCTCCCCGGATCCTTCTAAATGACCCCAGACCCTTCTAGAGCCACCCAGGACCCCTCTAAATGCCTCCAGACCCTTCTAGAGCCCCCCAGGACCCTTCTAGAAGCCCCCAGACCCTTCTAGACCCTCCGCGGATCCTTCTAAAAGCCCCCAGACCCTTCTAGAGCCCCCCCGGACCACTCTAATAGATCCCAGTCCCTTCTAGAGGACCCCAGGACCCATCTATAATTCCCCAGACCCATCTAGAGAACCCCAGGACCCCTCTAAAAGATTCCAGACCCTTCTAGAGCCCCCCAGGACCCTTCTAAAAGCTCCCAGACCCTTCTAGACCCTCCCCTGATCATTCTAAAAGACCCCAGACCGTTCTAAAACCTCATAGGACCCTTCTAAAGGAACCCAGACCCTTCTAGACCCTCCCCGGATTATTCTAAAAGCACCCAGACCCTTCTAGAGCCCCCCAAGTCCCTTCTAAAAGTCTCCAGACCCTTCTAGAGCCCCCCAGGACCCTTCTAAAAGCCCCCAGACCCTTCTAGAGGCCCCCAGGGCCCCTCTTAAAGCACCTCGTCCCTTCTAGAGCACCCCAGGACCCTTCTAAATGCCCCCAGACCCTTCTAGAGCCTCCCCGGATCCTTCTAAATGACCCCAGACCCTTCTAGAGCCCCCCAGGACCCCTCTAAAAGCCTCCAGACCATTCTAGAGCCCCCCAGGACCCTTCTAAAAGCTCCCAGACCCTTCTAGACCCTCCCCTGATCATTCTAAAAGACCCCAGACCGTTCTAAAACATCCCAGGACCCTTCTAAAGGAACCCAGACCCTTCTAGACCCTCCCCGGATTATTCTAAAATCCCCCAGACCCTTCTAGAGCCCCACAAGTCCCTTCTAAAAGCCTCCAGACCCTTCTGGAGCCCCCCAGGACCCTTCTAAAATACCCCAGACCCTTCTAGAGCCCCACAAGTCCCTTCTAAAAGCCTCCAGACCCTTCTAGAGCCCACCCGGACCCCTCTAATAGATCCCAGACCCTTCTAGAGGACCCCAGGACCCTTCTATAAGTCCCCAGACACTTCTAGAGAACCCCAGGACCCTTCTAAAAGCCCCCAGACCCTTCTAGAGGCCCCCAGGACCCATCTAAAAACCCCCACACCCTTCTAGAGCCACCCCGGACCCCTCAAATAGATCCCACAGCCTTCTAGAGGCCCCCAGGATACTTCTAAAAGCACCCAGACCCTTCTAGAGAAACCCAGGACCCTTCTAAAAGCCCCCAGACCCTTCTAGAGCCACCCAGGACCCTTCTAAAAGCCCCCAGAACCTTCTAGACCCTCCCCGGATCCTTCTTAAAGACCCCAGACCCTTCTAGAGCCCCCCAGGACCCTTCTAAAAGCCTCCAGACCCTACTAGTGCCCCCCAGGATCCTTCTAAAATCCCCCAGCCCCGTCTAGAGGTCCCCAGGGCCCCTCTTAAGGCACCCCGTCCCTTCTAGAGCACCCCAGGACCCTTCTAAAAGTCCCCAGACCCTTCTAGAGCACCACAGGACCCTTCTAAAAGCACCCAGACCCGTCTAGAGCCCCCCCGGACCATTCTAAAAGCACCCAGACCATTCCAGAGGACACCAGGACCTTTCTGAAAGCCCCCAGACCCTTCTAAAGCCACCCAGGACCCTTCTGAAAGCCCCCAGAACCTTCTATAGCCCCCCAGGACCCTTCTAAGGGAACCCAGACCCTTCTAGAGCCACCCAGGACCCTTCTAAAAGCTCCCAGACCCTTCTAGAGGCCCCCAGGACCATTCTAAAAGCCCCCAGACCGTTCTAGAGCCCCCCAGGACCTTTCTATAAGGCCCCAGACTCTTCTAGAGCCCCCCAGGACCCTTCTAAAAGTCCCCAGAGCCTTCTAGAGGCATCCAGGACCCGTCTAAAAGCCTCTAGACCCTTCTACAGCCACCCAGGACCTTTCTATAAGCACCCAGACCCTTCTAGAGGCCCCCAGGACCCTTATAAATGCACCCAGACCCTTCTAGACCATCCCCGGATTATTCTAAAAGCACCCAGACCATTCTAGAGCCCCCCAAGACCCTTCTAAAAGTCTCCAGACCATTCTAGAGCCCCCCAGGACCCTTCTAAAAGCCCCCAGACCCTTCTAGACCCTCCCCTGATCATTCTAAAAGACCCCAGACCGTTCTAAAACCTCCCAGGACCCTTCTAAAGGAACCCAGACCCTTCTAGACAATTCCCGGATTATTCTAAAAGCCCCCTGACCCTTCTAGAGCCTCCCAGGACCCTTCTAAAAGCCCCCAGACCCTTCTAGAGCCCCCCAGGACCCTTCTAAAAGCCCCCAGACCCTTCTAGAGGCACCCAGGGCCCCTCTTAAGGCACCCCGTCCCTTCTAGAGCACCCCAGGACCCTTCTAAAAGCCCCCAGACCCTTCTAGAGCCTCCCCAGACCCTTCTAAGAGCACCCAGACCCTTCTAGAGGCCACCAGGACCCTTCTGAAAGCCACCAGAACATTCTAGAGCCACCCAGCAACCTTCTAAAAGCACCCAGACCATCCTAGAGCATCCCAGGACCCTTCTAAAAGCCCCCAGACCCTTCTAGAGACCTCCAGGACCCTTCTAAAAGCCCCCAGAACCTTCTAGAGCCACCCAGGACTCTTCTAAAAGTCCCCAGACCCTTCTAGAGCCTCCCACGACCCTTCTAAAAGCACCCAGACCCTTCTGGAGCCCCCCAGGACCCTTCTAAAGGCCCCCAGACCTTTCTAGACCCTCCCCGGATCATTCTAAAAGCCCCCAGACCATTCTAGAGCCTCCCAGGACCCTTCTAAAAGCCCCCAGACCTTTCTAGACCCTCGCCGGATCCTTCTAAATGACCCCAGACCCTTCTAGAGCCACCCAGGACCCCTCTAAATGCCTCCAGACCCTTCTAGAGCCCCCCAGGACCCTTCTAGAAGCCCCCAGACCCTTCTAGACCCTCCGCGGATCCTTCTAAAAGCCCCCAGACCCTTCTAGAGCCCCCCCGGACCACTCTAATAGATTCCAGTCCCTTCTAGAGGACCCCAGGACCCATCTATAATTCCCCAGACCCATCTAGAGAACCCCAGGACCCCTCTAAAAGATTCCAGACCCTTCTAGAGCCCCCCAGGACCCTTCTAAAAGCTCCCAGACCCTTCTAGACCCTCCCCTGATCATTCTAAAAGACCCCAGACCGTTCTAAAACCTCATAGGACCCTTCTAAAGGAACCCAGACCCTTCTAGACCCTCCCCGGATTATTCTAAAAGCACCCAGACCCTTCTAGAGCCCCCCAAGTCCCTTCTAAAAGTCTCCAGACCCTTCTAGAGCCCCCCAGGACCCTTCTAAAAGCCCCCAGACCCTTCTAGAGGCCCCCAGGGCCCCTCTTAAAGCACCTCGTCCCTTCTAGAGCACCCCAGGACCCTTCTAAATGCCCCCAGACCCTTCTAGAGCCTCCCCGGATCCTTCTAAATGACCCCAGACCCTTCTAGAGCCCCCCAGGACCCCTCTAAAAGCCTCCAGACCCTTCTAGAGCCCCCCAGGACCCTTCTAAAAGCTCCCAGACCCTTCTAGACCCTCCCCTGATCATTCTAAAAGACCCCAGACCGTTCTAAAACATCCCAGGACCCTTCTAAAGGAACCCAGACCCTTCTAGACCCTCCCCGGATTATTCTAAAATCCCCCAGACCCTTCTAGAGCCCCCCAAGTCCCTTCTAAAAGCCTCCAGACCCTTCTGGAGCCCCCCAGGACCCTTCTAAAATACCCCAGACCCTTCTAGAGCCCCACAAGTCCCTTCTAAAAGCCTCCAGACCCTTCTAGAGCCCACCCGGACCCCTCCTATAGATCCCAGACCCTTCTAGAGGACCCCAGGACCCTTCTATAAGTCCCCAGACCCTTCTAGGGAACCCCAGGACCCTTCTAAAAGCTCCCAGACCCTTCTAGAGGCCCCCAGGACCCATCTAAAAACCCCCACACCCTTCTAGAGCCACCCCGGACCCCTCAAATAGATCCCACAGCCTTCTAGAGGCCCCCAGGATACTTCTAAAAGCACCCAGACCCTTCTAGAGAACCCCAGGACCCTTCTAAAAGCCCCCAGACCCTTCTAGAGCCACCCAGGACCTTTCTAAAAGCCCCCAGAACCTTCTAGACCCTCCCCGGATCCTTCTTAAAGACCCCAGACCCTTCTAGAGCCCCCCAGGACCCTTCTAAAAGCCTCCAGACCCTACTAGTGCCCCCCAGGATCCTTCTAAAATCCCCCAGCCCCGTCTAGAGGTCCCCAGGGCCCCTCTTAAGGCACCCCGTCCTTTCTAGAGCACCCCATGACCCTTCTAAAAGTCCCCAGACCCTTCTAGAGCACCACAGGACCCTTCTAAAAGCACCCAGACCCGTCTAGAGCCCCCCCGGACCCTTCTAAAAGCACCCAGACCATTCCAGAGGACACCAGGACCTTTCTGAAAGCCCCCAGACCCTTCTAAAGCCACCCAGGACCCTTCTAAAAGCCCCCAGACCCTTCTAGAGCCCCCCAGGACCTTTCTATAAGGCCCCAGACTCTTCTAGAGCCCCCCAGGACCCTTCTAAAAGTCCCCAGAGCCTTCTAGAGGCACCCAGGACTCGTCTAAAAGCCTCTAGACCCTTCTACAGCCACCCAGGACCTTTCTATAAGCACCCAGACCCTTCTAGAGGCCCCCAGGACCCTTATAAATGCACCCAGACCCTTCTAGACCATCCCCGGATCATTCTAAAAGACCACAGACCGTTCTAAAACCTCCCAGGACCCTTCTAAAGGAACCCAGACCCTTCTAGACAATCCCCGGATTATTCTAAAAGCGCCCAGACCCTTCTAGAGGCTCCCAGGACCCTTCTAAAAGCCCCCAGACCCTTCTAGAGCCCCCCAGGACCCTTCTAAAAGCCCCCAGACCCTTCTAGAGGCACCCAGGGCCCCTCTTAAGGCACCCCGTCCCTTCTAGAGCACCCCAGGACCCTTCTAAAAGCCCCCAGACCCTTCTAGAGCCCCCCAGGACCCTTCTAAAAGCCCCCAGACCCTTCTAGAGGCACCCAGGGCCCCTCTTAAGGCACCCCGTCCCTTCTAGAGCACCCCAGGACCCTTCTAAAAGCCCCCAGACCCTTCTAGAGCCTCCCCAGACCCTTCTAAGAGCACCCAGACCCTTCTAGAGGCCACCAGGACCCTTCTGAAAGCCACCAGAACATTCTAGAGCCACCCAGCAACCTTCTAAAAGCACCCAGACCATCCTAGAGCATCCCAGGACCCTTCTAAAAGCCCCCAGACCCTTCTAGAGACCTCCAGGACCCTTCTAAAAGCCCCCAGAACCTTCTAGAGCCACCCAGGACTCTTCTAAAAGCCCCCAGACCCTTCTAGAGCCTCCCACGACCCTTCTAAAAGCACCCAGACGCTTCTGGAGCCCCCCAGGACCATTCTAAAGGCCCCCAGACCTTTCTAGACCCTCCCCGGATCATTCTAAAAGCACCCAGACCCTTCTAGAGAACCCCAGGACCCTTCTAAAAGCACCCAGACCATTCTAGAGCCCCCCAGGACCCTTCTAAAGGCCCCCAGACCCTTCTAGACCCTCCCCGGATCATTCTAAAAGCCCCCAGACCATTCTAGAGCCTCCCAGGACCCTTCTAAAAGCCCCCAGACCTTTCTAGACCCTCCCCGGATCCTTCTAAATGACCCCAGACCCTTCTAGAGCCACCCAGGACCCCTCTAAATGCCTCCAGACCCTTCTAGAGCCCCCCAGGACCCTTCTAGAAGCCCCCAGACCCTTCTAGACCCTCCGCGGATCCTTCTAAAAGCCCCCAGACCCTTCTAGAGCCCCCCCGGACCACTCTAATAGATCCCAGTCCCTTCTAGAGGACCCCAGGACCCATCTATAATTCCCCAGACCCATCTAGAGAACCCCAGGACCCCTCTAAAAATTCCAGACCCTTCTAGAGCCCCCCAGGACCCTTCTAAAAGCTCCCAGACCCTTCTAGACCCTCCCCTGATCATTCTAAAAGACCCCAGACCGTTCTAAAACCTCATAGGACCCTTCTAAAGGAACCCAGACCCTTCTAGACCCTCCCCGGATTATTCTAAAAGCACCCAGACCCTTCTAGAGCCCCCCAAGTCCCTTCTAAAAGTCTCCAGACCATTCTAGAGCCCCCCAAGACCCTTCTAAAAGTCTCCAGACCATTCTAGAGCCCCCCAGGACCCTTCTAAATGCCCCCAGACCCTTCTAGACCCTCCCCTGATCATTCTAAAAGACCCCAGACCGTTCTAAAACCTCCCAGGACCCTTCTAAAGGAACCCAGACCCTTCTAGACAATCCCCGGATTATTCTAAAAGCCCCCAGACCCTTCTAGAGGCTCCCAGGACCCTTCTAAAAGCCCCCAGACCCTTCTAGAGCCCCCCAGGACCCTTCTAAAAGCCCCCAGACCCTTCTAGAGGCACCCAGGGCCCCTCTTAAGGCACCCCGTCCCTTCTAGAGCACCCCAGGACCCTTCTAAAAGCCCCCAGACCCTTCTAGAGCCTCCCCAGACCCTTCTAAGAGCACCCAGACCCTTCTAGAGGCCACCAGGACCCTTCTGAAAGCCACCAGAACATTCTAGAGCCACCCAGCAACCTTCTAAAAGCACCCAGACCATCCTAGAGCATCCCAGGACCCTTCTAAAAGCCCCCAGACCCTTCTAGAGAACTCCAGGACCCTTCTAAAAGCCCCCAGAACCTTCTAGAGCCACCCAGGACTCTTCTAAAAGCCCCCAGACCCTTCTAGAGCCTCCCACGACCCTTCTAAAAGCACCCAGACGCTTCTGGAGCCCCCCAGGACCATTCTAAAGGCCCCCAGACCTTTCTAGACCCTCCCCGGATCATTCTAAAAGCCCCCAGACCCTTCTAGAGAACCCCAGGACCCTTCTAAAAGCCCCCAGACCATTCTAGAGCTCCCCAGGACCCTTCTAAAAGCCCCCAGACCTTTCTAGACCCTCCCCGGATCCTTCTAAATGACCCCAGACCCTTCTAGAGCCACCCAGGACCCCTCTAAATGCCTCCAGACCCTTCTAGAGCCCCCCAGGACCCTTCTAGAAGCCCCCAGACCCTTCTAGACCCTCCGCGGATCCTTCTAAAAGCCCCCAGACCCTTCTAGAGCCCCCCCGGACCACTCTAATAGATCCCAGTCCCTTCTAGAGGACCCCAGGACCCATCTATAATTCCCCAGACCCATCTAGAGAACCCCAGGACCCCTCTAAAAGATTCCAGACCCTTCTAGAGCCCCCCAGGACCCTTCTAAAAGCTCCCAGACCCTTCTAGACCCTCCCCTGATCATTCTAAAAGACCCCAGACCGTTCTAAAACCTCATAGGACCCTTCTAAAGGAACCCAGACCCTTCTAGACCCTCCCCGGATTATTCTAAAAGCACCCAGACCCTTCTAGAGCCCCCCAAGTCCCTTCTAAAAGTCTCCAGACCCTTCTAGAGCCCCCCAAGACCCTTCTAAAAGCCCCCAGACCCTTCTAGAGGCCCCCAGGGCCCCTCTTAAAGCACCTCGTCCCTTCTAGAGCACCCCAGGACCCTTCTAAATGCCCCCAGACCCTTCTAGAGCCTCCCCGGATCCTTCTAAATGACCCCAGACCCTTCTAGAGCCCCCCAGGACCCCTCTAAAAGCCTCCAGACCCTTCTAGAGCCCCCCAGGACCCTTCTAAAAGCTCCCAGACCCTTCTAGACCCTCCCCTGATCATTCTAAAAGACCCCAGACCGTTCTAAAACATCCCAGGACCCTTCTAAAGGAACCCAGACCCTTCTAGACCCTCCCCGGATTATTCTAAAATCCCCCAGACCCTTCTAGAGCCCCCCAAGTCCCTTCTAAAAGCCTCCAGACCCTTCTGGAGCCCCCCAGGACCCTTCTAAAATACCCCAGACCCTTCTAGAGCCCCACAAGTCCCTTCTAAAAGCCTCCAGACCCTTCTAGAGCCCACCCGGACCCCTCTAATAGATCCCAGACCCTTCTAGAGGACCCCAGGACCCTTCTATAAGTCCCCAGACCCTTCTAGGGAACCCCAGGACCCTTCTAAAAGCCCCCAGACCCTTCTAGAGGCCCCCAGGACCCATCTAAAAACCCCCACACCCTTCTAGAGCCACCCCGGACCCCTCAAATAGATCCCACAGCCTTCTAGAGGCCCCCAGGATACTTCTAAAAGCACCCAGACCCTTCTAGAGAACCCCAGGACCCTTCTAAAAGACCCCAGACCCTTCTAGAGCCACCCAGGACCCTTCTAAAAGCCCCCAGAACCTTCTAGACCCTCCCAGGATCCTTCTTAAAGACCCCAGACCCTTCTAGAGCCCCCCAAGACCCTTCTAAAAGCACTCAGACCCTTCTAGAGTCCCCCAGGACCCTTCTAAAAGCACCCAGACGTTTCTAGAGCCTCCCAGGACAATTCTAAAAGCCCCGAGACCCTTCTAGAGCCCCCCAGGATCTTTCTAAAAGCCACCAGACCCATCTAGAACCCTCCAGGACCCTTCTAAAAGCTGCCAGACCCATCTAGAGCCCCCCAGGACCCTTCTAAAAGCCACCAGACCCTTCTAGACCCTACCCGGATCCTTCTAAAAGCCCCCAGACCCTTCTAGAGCCTCCCAGGTCCCTTCTAAAAGCCCCCAGACCTTTCTAGAGCCCCCCAGGACCCTTCTAAAAGAACCCAGACCCTTCTACAGCCCCCCAGGACCCTTCTAAAAGAACCCAGACACTTCTACAGCCCCCCAGGACCCTTCTAAAAGCCGCCAGACCCTTCTAGAAGCACCCAGAGCCCATCTTAAGGCCCCAGACAATTCTAGAGCCCCCTCGGACCCTTCTAAAAGCCCCCAGACCCTTCTAGAGACCCCCAGGACCCTATAAAAGCCCCCAGACTTTTCTAGAGCCCCAGAGGACCCTTCTAAAAGCCCCCAGACCCTTCTAGAGGCCCCCAGGACCCTTCTAAAAGCCTCCAGACCCTTCTAGAGCCCCCCAGGATCCTTCTAAAATCCCCCAGCCCCGTCTAGAGGCCCCCAGGCCCCCTCTTAAGGCACCCCGTCCCTTCTAGAGCACCCCAGGACCCTTCTAAATGTCCCCAGACCCTTCTAGAGCACCACAGGACCCTTCTAAAAGCACCCAGACCCGTCTAGAGCCCTCCCGGACCCCTCTAAAAGCACCCAGACCCTTCTAGAGCCTCCCAGGACCCTTCTAAAAGCCCCCAGACCCTTCTAGACCGTCCCCGGATCATTCTAAAAGCCCCCAGACCGTTCTAGAGCCCCCCAGGACCATTCTAAAAGCCACCAGACCCTTCTAGAGCCCCCCCGGACCCTTCTAAAAGTCCCTAGACCCTTCTAGAGCACCCCAGGACCCTTCTAAAAGCCCCCAGACCCTTCTAGAGGCCCCCGGACCCTTCTAAAAGCCCCCAGACCATTCTAGAGCCCCCCCGGACCCTTCTAAAAGCGCCCAGACCCTTCTAGAGGACCCCAGGACGCTTCTGAAAGCCAGCAGAACATTCTAGAGCCCCCCAGGAGCCTTCTAAAGGCACCCAGACCCTTCTAGAGCCCCCCAGGACCCTTCTAAAAGCCACCAGGCCCTTCTAGAGACAACCAGGACCCTTCTGAAAGCCCCCAGAACTTTCTAGAGCCGCCCAGGACCATTCTAAAAGCCCCCAGGCCCTTCTAGAGCCTCCCAGGACCATTCTAAAAGCCCCCAGACCATTCTAGAGCCCCCCCGGACCCCTCTAATAGAACCCAGACCCTTCTAGAGGCCCCCAGGATACTTCTAAAAGCCCCCACACCCTTCTAGAGAAACCCCGGACCCTTCTAAAAGCCCCCAGACCCTTGTAGAGGCCCCCAGGACTCGTTTAAAAGCCTCTAGACCCTTCTAGAGCCCCTCAGGACCTTTCTAAAAGAACCCAGACCCTTCTAGAGGCTCCCCGGACCCTTCTAAAAGCACCCAGACCCTTCTAGAGCCTCCCAGGACCATTCTAAAAGCCCCCAGACCCATCTAGAGGCCCCCAGGACCCATCTAAAAGCCCCCAGACCCTTCTAGACACTCCCCAGATCCTTCTAAAAGCCCCCAGACCCTTCTAGAGCCCCCTAGGATCCTTCAAAAAGCACCCAGACCCTTCTAGACCGTCACCGGATCATTCTAAAAGCCCCCAGACCCTTCTAGAGCCCCCCAGGACCCTTCTAAAAGCACCCTGACCCTTCTAGAGCCCCCTAGGACCCATCTAAAAGCCCCCAGACCAATCTAGAGGCCCCCAGGACACTTCTGAAAGCCTCGAGAACATTCTAGAGCCCCCCAGGACCCTTCTAAATGCCTCCAGAACCTTCTAGATCCCCCCAGGACCCTTCTAAAAGACTCCAGACCCTTCTAGAGCATCCCAGGACCCTTCTAAAAGCCCCCAGACCATTCTAGTACTCCCCAGGCCCCTTCTAAACGTCCCCAGACCCTTCTAGAGCCCCCCCGGACAATTCTAAAAGCCCCCAGACCCTTCTAGAGACACCCAGGACCCTTCTGAAAACCCCCAGAACATTCTAGAGCCCCCCAGGACCCTTCTAAAAGATTCCAGACCCTTCTAGAGCATCCCAGGACCCTTCTAAAAGCACCCAGACCCTTCTAGAGACCCCCAGAACCCTTCTAAAAGCCCCCAGACCCTTCTAGGGCCTCCCAGGACACTTCTAAAAGAACCCAGACCCTTCTAGAGCCTCCCTGGACCATTCTTAAGGCCCCCAGACCTTTTTAGACCCTCCCCGGATCATTCTAAAAGACCCCAGACCCTTCTAGAGGCCCCTAGGACCCTTCTAAAAGTCCCCAGACCATTCTAGAGACCCCCAGGTCCATTCTAAAGGCCCGCAGACCCTTCTAGACGCTCCAAGGATCATTCTAAAAGCCCCCAGACCCTTCTAGAGCCTCCCAGGACCCTTCCAAAAGCCCCCAGACCTTTCTAGACCCTCCACGGATCCATCTAAAAGCCCCCAGACCCTTCTAGATCCCCACCGAACCCCTCTAATAGATCCCAGACCCTTCTAGAGGACCCCAGGACCCTTCTATAAGTCCCCAGACCCTTCTAGAGAACCCCAGGACCCTTCTAAAAGCCCCCAGACCCTTCTAGAGCCTCCCAGGACCCTTCTAAAAGCCACCAGACCATTCTAGAGCCCCCCCGGACCCCTCTAATAGATCCCAGACCCTTCTAGATGCCCCCAGGATACTTCTAAAAGCCCCCAGACCCTTCTAGAGAACCCCAGGACCCATCTAAAAGCCCCCAGACCCTTCTAGAGGCCCCCAGGACTCGTCTAAAAGCCTCTAGACCCTTCTACAGCCCCCCAGGACCTTTCTAAAAGCACCCAGACCCTTCTAGAGCCTCCCAGGACCCTTCTAAAAGCCCCCAGACCCTTCTAGACACTCCCCGGATCCTTCTAAAAGCCCCGAGACTCTTCTAGAGCCCCCCAGGACCATTCTAAAAGCACCCTGACCCTTCTAGAGCCCCCTAGGACCCATCTAAAAGCCCCCAGACCATTCTAGAGGCCCCTAGGACCATTCTAAAAGCCCCCAGACCCTTCTAGACCCTCCCCGGATCCTTCTAAAAGACCCCAGACCCTTCTAGAGACTCCCAGGACCATTCTAAAGTCCCCAGACCCTTCTAGAGGCACCCAGGACCCTTCTAAAATCCCCCAAACACTTCTAGAGCCCTCCAGCACCCTTCTAAAAGACCCTAGACCCTTCTAGAGCTGACCAGGACCCTTCTAAAAGCCCCCAGACCATTCTAGAGGCCCCCAGGGCCCCTCTTAAGGCACCCCGTCCCTTCTAGAGCACCCCAGAACCCTTCTAAAAGTCCCCAGACCATTCTAGAACACCCCAGGACCCTTCTAAAAGCCCCCAGACCCTTCTAGACCCCCCCGGACCCTTCTAAAACCCCCAGACCCTTCTAGAATACCCCAGGACGATTCTGAAAGCCAGCAGAACATTCTAGAGCCCCCCAGGACCCTTCTAAAGGCACCCAGACGCTTCTAGAGCCCCCCAGGACCCTTCTAAAAGCCACCAGACCCTTCTAGAGCCCCCCAGGACCCTTCTAAAAGACCCCAGACCCTTCTAGACACTCCCCGGATCCTTCTAAAAGCCCCGAGACTCTTCTAGAGCCCCCCAGGACCATTCTAAAAGCACCCTGACCCTTCTAGAGCCCCCTAGGACCCATCTAAAAGCCCCCAGACCCTTCTAGAGGATCCCAGGACCATTCTGAAAGCCAGCAGAACATTCTAGAGCCCCCCAGGACCCTTCTAAAGGCACCCAGACCCTTCTAGAGCCCCCCAGGACCCTTCTAAAAGCCCCCAGACCCTTCTAGAGACACCCAGGACCCTTCTGAAAACCCCCAGAACCTTCTAGAGCCCCCCAGGACCCTTCTAAAAGCTTCCAGACCCTTCTAGAGCATCCCAGGACCCTTCTAAAAGCCCCCAGACCCTTCTAGAGACCCCCAGAACCCTTCTAAAAGCCCACAGTACCCTCTAGAGCCAACCAAGACCCTTCTAAAAGCCCCCAGACCCTTCTAGAACCTCCAAGGACCCTTCTAAAAGCACCCAGACCCTTCTAGAGCCTCCCTGGACCATTCTTAAGGCCCCCAGACCTTTTTAGACCCTCCCCGGATCATTCTAAAAGACCCCAGACCCTTCTAGAGGCCCCTAGGACCCTTCTAAAGGCCCCAAGACCATTCTAGAGACCCCCAGGACCATTCTAAAGGCCCGCAGACCCTTCTAGACCCTCCAAGGATCATTCTAAAAGCACTCAGACCATTCTAGAGGACCCCAGGACCCTTCCAAAAGCCCCCAGACCTTTCTAGAGCCCCCCCGAACCCCTCTAATAGATCCCAGACCCTTCTAGAGGACCCCAGGACCCTTCTATAAGTCCCCAGACCCTTCTAGAGAACACCAGGACCCTTCTAAAAGCCCCCAGACCCTTCTAGAGCCTCCCAGGACCCTTCTAAAAGCCACCAAACCATTCTAGAGCCTCCCCGGACCCCTCTAATAGATCCCAGAACCTTCTAGATGCCCCCAGGATATTTCTAAAAGACCCCAGACCATTCTAGAGCACCCCGGACCCCTTTAATAGATCCCAGACCCCTCTAGAGGCCCCCAGGATACTTCTAAAAGCCTCCAGACCCTTCTGGAGAACCCCAGGACCCTTCTAAAACCCCCAGACCCTTCTAGAGGCCCCCAGGACTCGTCTAAAAGCCTCTAGACCCTTCTACAGCCACCCAGGACCTTTCTAAAAGCACCCAGACCGTTCTAGAGGCTCCCCGGACCCTTATAAAAGCACCCAGACCCTTCTAGAGCCTCCCAGGACCCTTCTAAAAGCCCCCAGACCCTTCTAGACACTCCCCGGATCCTTCTAAAAGCCCCCAGACCCTTCTAGAGCCCCCTAGGATCCTTCAAAAAGCACCCAGACCCTTCTAGAGCGTCCCCGGATCATTCTAAAAGCCCCCAGACCCTTCTAGAGCCCCCCAGGACCATTCTAAAAGCACCCTGACCATTTTAGAGCCCCCTAGGACCCATCTAAAAGCCCCCAGACCATTCTAGAGGCCCCTAGGACCCTTCTAAAAGCCCCCAGACCCTTCTAGACCCTCCCCGGATCATTCTAAAAGACCCCAGACCCTTCTAGAGACTCCCAGGACCATTCTAAAGTCCCCAGACCCTTCTAGAGGCCCCCAGGACCCTTCTAAAATCCCACAAACACTTCTAGAGCCCTCCAGCACCCTTCTAAAAGAGCCTAGACCCTTCTAGAGACCACCAGGACCCTTCTAAAAGCCCCCAGACCATTCTAGAGGCCCCCAGGGCCCCTCTTAAGGCACCCCGTCCCTTCTAGAGCAACCCAGGACCCTTCTAAAAGTCCCCAGACTCTTCTAGAGCACCCCAGGACCCTTCTAAAAGCCCCCAGACCCTTCTAGAGCCCCCCCGGACCCTTCTAAAAGCTCCCAGACCCTTCTAGAGTACCCCAGGACGCTTCTGAAAGCCAGCAGAACATTCTAGAGCCCCCCAGGACCCTTCTAAAGGCAACCAGACCCTTCTAGAGCCCCCCAGGACCCTTCTAAAAGCCACCAGACCCTTCTAGAGACAACCAGGACCCTTCTGAAAGCCCCCAGAACTTTCTAGAGCCCCCCAGGACCCTTCTAAAAGCTTCCAGACCCTTCTAGAGCATCCCAGGACCATTCTAAAAGCCCCCAGACCCTTCTAGAGCCTCCCAGGACGCTTCTAAAAGCCCAAAGACCATTCTAGAGCCCCCCGGACCCCTCTAATATAACCCAGACCCTTCTAGAAGCCCCCAGGATACTTCTAAAAGCCCCCAGACCCTTCTAGAGAAACCCAGGACCCTTCTAAAAGACCCCAGACCCTTCTAGAGCCCCCTAGGATCCTTCAAAAAGCACCCAGACCCTTCTAGACCGTCCCCGGATCATTCTAAAAGCCCCCAGACCCTTCTAGAGCCCCCCAGGACCCTTCTAAAAGCACCCTGACCCTTCTAGAGCCCCCTAGGACCCATCTAAAAGCCCCCAGACCATTCTAGAGGCCCCCAGGACACTTATGAAAGCCTCCAGAACATTCTAGAGCCGCCCAGGACCCTTCTAAAAGCCTCCAGAACCTTCTACATCCCCACAGGACCCTTCTAAAAGCACCCAGACCCTTCTAGAGCCCCCCAGGACCCTTCTAAAAGCCCCCAGACCCTTCTAGAGACACCCAGGACCCTTCTGAAAACCCCCAGAACCTTCTAGAGCCCCCCAGGACCCTTCTAAAAGCTTCCAGACCCTTCTAGAGCATCCCAGGACCCTTCTAAAAGCCCAAAGACCCTTCTAGAGACCCCCAGAACCCTTCTAAAAGCACCCAGACCCTTCTAGAGCCTCCCAGGACCCTTCTAAAAGCACCCAGACCCTTCTAGAGCCTCCCTGGACCAATCTTAAGGCCCCCAGACCTTTTTAGACCCTCCCCGGATCATTCTAAAAGAACCCAGACCCTTCTAGAGGCCCCTAGGACCCTTCTAAAAGCCCCCAGACCTTTCTAGAGACCCCCAGGACCATTCTAAAGCCCGCAGACCCTTCTAGACCCTCCAAGGATCATTCTAAAAGCCCCCAGACCCTTCTAGAGCCTCCCAGGACCCTTCCAAAATCCCCCAGACCTTTCTAGACCCTCCCCGGATCCTTCTAAATGACCCCAGACCCTTCTAGAGCCCCCCAGAACCCCTCTAAAAGCCTCCAGACCCTTCTAGAGCCCCCCAGGACCCGTCTAAAAGCGCCCAGTAACTTCTAGACCCTCCCCTGATCATTCTAAAAGACTACAGACCCTTCTAAAACCTCCCAGGACTATTCTAAAAGAACCCAGACCCTTCTAGACCCTCCCCGGATTATTCTAAAAGCCCCCAGACCTTCTAGAGCCCCCCAAGACCCTTCTAAAAGCCTCCAGACCTTTCTAGAGCTCCCCCGAACACCTCTAATAAATCCCAGACCCTTCTAGAGGCTTCCAGGACCCTTCTATAAGTCCTCAGACCATTCTAGAGAACCCCAACACCCTTCTAAAGCACCCAGACCATTCTAGAGCCTCCCAGGACCCTTCTAAAAGCCCCCAGCCCCTTCGAGAGCCCCCCCGGACCAGTCTAATAAATCCCAGACCCTTCTAGAGGCCCCCAGGATACTTCTAAATGCCCCAGACCATTCTAGAGAACCCCGGGACCCTTCTAAAAGCCCCCAGACCCTTCTAGAGCCCCCCAGGACACTTCTAAAAGCCCCCAGAACCTTCTAGACCCTCCCCGGATCCTTCTAAAAGACCCCAGACCCTTTTCGAGCCCCCCAGGACCATTCTGAAAACCTCCAGACCCTTCTAGAGCCCCCTAGGATCCTTCAAAAAGCATAAAGACCCCTCTAGACAGTCCCCGGATCATTCTAAAAGCACCCAGACCCTTCTAGAGCCTCTCAGGACCATTCTAAATGCCCCCAGACCCTTCTAGAGCCCCCCAGGACACATCTAAAAGCCAACAGACCCTTCTAGAGCCACCCAGGACCATTCTAAAATCCCCCAGACCCTTCTAGAGCCCGCCAGGACCCTTCTAAAAGCTCCCAGACCCTTCTAGAGCCCCCCAGGACCCTTCTAAAAGGCCCCAGACCCTTCTAGACCCTCCCCGGATCCTTCTAAAAGTCCCCAGACCCTTCTAGACCCTCCCCGGACCCTTCTAAAAGGCCGCAGACACTTCTAGACCCTCCCCGGATACTTCTACAGGCCCCCACACATTTCTAGAGACTCCCAGGACCATTCTAAAAGCACCCAGACCCTTCTAGAGCCCCCCAGGGACGCTCTTAAGGCAACCCGTCCCTTCTAGATCACCCCAGGACCCTTCTAAAAGTACCCAGACCCTTCTAGAGCACTCCAGGACCCTTCTAAAAGCACCCAGAACCTTCTAGAGCCACCCCGGACCCTACTAAAAGCCCCCAGACCCTTCTAGAGGCCCCCTGGACCCTTCTGAAAGCCCCCAGAACCTTCTAGATCCACCCAGGACCCTTCTAAAAGCCCCCAGATCCTTCTAGAGACACCCAGGACCATTCTAAAAGATCCCAGACCCACCTAGAGCCCCCCAGGACCATTCTAAAAGCTCCCACACCTTTCTAGAGCCCCACAGGACCCTTCTAAAAGCCTCCAGACCCTTCTAGAGCCCCTAGGACCCTTCTAAAAGACCCCAGACACTTCTAGAGGCCCCAGCGCCAATCTTAAGCCCCCCCGTCCCTTCTAGAGCACCCCAGGACCATTCCAAAAGCCCCCAGGCCCTTCTAGAACACCCCCGGACCCTTCTAAATGACACTAGACCATTCTAGAGCCCCCCAGGATACTTCTAAAAGCCCCCAGACCCTTCTAGAGCCTCCCAGGACCCTTCTAAAAGCACCCAGACCCTTCTAGAGCTCCCAGGACCCTTCTAAAATCCCCCAGAACCTTCTAGAGGACCCCAGGGCCCATCTAAAGTTCCCCAGACCCTTCTAGAGCCACCCAGGACCCTTCCAAAAGCCACCAGACCCTTCTAGAGCCACTAAAGACTCTTCTAAAAGCCTACAGACCCTTCTAGATCCCCCCAGGACCCTTCTACAAGCCCCCAGACCCTTCTAGAGACCCCCGGAACCTTCTAATAGCCCCAGACCCTTCTAGAGACTCCCAGAACCATTCTAAAAGCACACAGACTTTTCTAGAGGCCCCAGGACCCTTCTAAAAGACCCCAGACTCTTCTAGAGCCCCCCAGGACCCTTCTAAAAGAACCCAGACCCTTCTAGAGCCTCCCAGGAGCCTTCTAAAATCCCTCAGACAATTCTAGAGACACCAAGGACCCTTCTAAAAGCCCCCAGACCATTCTAGAGCCCCCCAGGACCCTTCTAAATGCCCCCAGACCCTTCTAGAGCCCCCCAGGACCCTTCTAAAAGCACCCAGACCATTCTAGAGCATCCCAGGACCCTTCTAAAAGCCCCCAGACCCTTCTAGAGCCCACAAGAACCATTCTAAAAGCCCCCAGATCCTTCTAGAGGCCCCGAGGACCCTTCTAAAAGCCCCCAGACCCTTCTAGAGCCACCCAGGACCCTTCTAAAAGGCCCCACACAATTCTAGCGGCCACCAGGACCCTTCTAAGAGCACCCAGACCATTCTAGATCCCCCCAGGACCCTTCTAAAAGCTCTCAGACCCTTCTAGAGGCCCCCAGGACCCTTCTAAAAGACCCCATACCCTTCTAGAGGCCCCCAGGACCCTTCTACAAGCCCCCAGACCCTTCTAGAGCCTCCCAGGACCCTTCTAAAAGCCACCAGACCCATCTAGAGACCCCCAGGACCCCTCTAAAAGCCCGCAGACCCTTCTAGACCCTCCCCGGATCCTTCTAAAAGCCCCCAGACACTTCTAGAGCCCATCAGGACCCTTCTAAATGCCCCCAGACCCTTCTAGAGCCCCCCAGGACCCATCTAAAAGCCCCCAGACCATTCTAGAGGCCCCCAGGACCCTTCTAAAAGCCACCGGACCTTTCTAGAGCCCCCCAGGACCATTCTAAATGCCCCCAGACCCTTCTAGAGCCCCCCAGGACCCATCTAAAATCCCTCAGACCCTTCTAGAGACCCCCAGGACCCTTCTAAAAGCCCCCAGACCCTTCTAGAGCCCCCCAGGACCCTTCTAAATGCCCCCAGACCCTTCTAGAGCCCCCCAGGACCATTCTAAAAGCCCCCAGACCCTTCTAGAGCCCCCCAGGTCCCTACTAAAAGTTCCCAGACCCTTCTAGAGCCCCGTAGGACCCTTCTAAAAGCCCCCAGACCATTCTAGATCCTCCCAGGACCCTTCTAAAAGCCCCCAGACCATTCTAGAGGCCCCAGGACCCTTCTAATAGATCCCAGACTCTTCTAGAACCCCCCAGGACCCTACTAATAGCCCCCAGACCCTTCTAGATGCCCCCAGGACCCTTCTAAAAGCCCCCAGACCCTTCTAGAACCTCCCAGGACCCTTCTAATAGCCCCCAGACCCGTCTAGATGCCACCAGGACCCTTCTAAAAGTCCCCAGACCCTTCTAGAGCCCCCCCGGACCCATGTAAAAGCCCCCAGACCCTTCTAGAGCCTCCCAGGACCATTCTAAAAGCTCCCAGACCCTTCTAGAGCTCCCCAGGACCTTCTAAAAGACCCCAGACACTTCTAGAGCCCACTAGGATCCTTCAAAAAGCATAAAGACTCTTCTAGACCATCCCCGGACCCTTCTAAAAGCCCCCAGACCCTTCTAGAGCCACCCAGGACCATTCTAAATGCCCCCAGACCCTTCTAGATCCCCCCAGGACCCGTATAAAAGGCCGCAGACACTTCTAGACCCTCCCCGGATATTTCTAAAAGCACCCAGACAATTCTAGAGACCACCAGGACCATTCTAAATGCCCCCAGACCCTTCTAGAGCAACCCAGGACCATTCTAAAAGCCCCCAGACCCTTCTAGAGCCCCCCCGGACCCTTCTAAAAGCCCCTAGACCCTTCTAGAGGCCCCCAAGACCCTTCTGAAAGCCCCCAGAACCTTCTACAGCCCCACAGGACCCTTCTAAAAGCACCCAGACCATTATACAGAATCCCAGGAACCTATAAAAGCCCGCAGACCCTTCTAGAGCCCCAAAGGACCGTTCTAAAAGACCCCAGACCATTCTAGAGGCCCCAGGGCCCCTCTTAAGCCCCCCCGTCCATTCTAGAGCATCCCAGGACCCTTCTAAAAGACCCCAGACCCTTCTAGAGCCCCCCCGGACACTTCTAAAAGCCCCTAGACTCTTCTAGAGGCCCCCAGGACCCTTCTAAAAGCCCCCAGAACCTTCTAGAGCCCCACAGGACCCTTCTAAAAGCACCCAGACCATTCTAGAGCCCCCCAGGACCATTCTAAAAGCAACCAGACCCTTCTAGAGACCCCCAGGACCAATCTGAAAGCCCACAGAATCTTCTAGAGCCCCCCAGGACCCTTCTAAATGCCCCCAGACCCTTCTAGAGCCCCCCAGGACCATTCTAAAAGCCCCCAGACCCTTCTAGAGCCCCCCAGGTCCCTACTAAAAGTTCCCAGACCCTTCTAGAGCCCCGTAGGACCCTTCTAAAAGCCCCCAGACCATTCTAGATCCTCCCAGGACCCTTCTAAAAGCCCCCAGACCATTCTAGAGGCCCCAGGACCCTTCTAATAGATCCCAGACTCTTCTAGAACCCCCCAGGACCCTACTAATAGCCCCCAGACCCTTCTAGATGCCCCCAGGACCCTTCTAAAAGCCCCCAGACCCTTCTAGAACCTCCCAGGACCCTTCTAATAGCCCCCAGACCCGTCTAGATGCCACCAGGACCCTTCTAAAAGTCCCCAGACCCTTCTAGAGCCCCCCCGGACCCATGTAAAAGCCCCCAGACCCTTCTAGAGCCTCCCAGGACCATTCTAAAAGCTCCCAGACCCTTCTAGAGCTCCCCAGGACCTTCTAAAAGACCCCAGACACTTCTAGAGCCCACTAGGATCCTTCAAAAAGCATAAAGACTCTTCTAGACCATCCCCGGACCCTTCTAAAAGCCCCCAGACCCTTCTAGAGCCACCCAGGACCATTCTAAATGCCCCCAGACCCTTCTAGATCCCCCCAGGACCCGTATAAAAGGCCGCAGACACTTCTAGACCCTCCCCGGATATTTCTAAAAGCACCCAGACAATTCTAGAGACCACCAGGACCATTCTAAATGCCCCCAGACCCTTCTAGAGCAACCCAGGACCATTCTAAAAGCCCCCAGACCCTTCTAGAGCCCCCCCGGACCCTTCTAAAAGCCCCTAGACCCTTCTAGAGGCCCCCAAGACCCTTCTGAAAGCCCCCAGAACCTTCTACAGCCCCACAGGACCCTTCTAAAAGCACCCAGACCATTATACAGAATCCCAGGAACCTATAAAAGCCCGCAGACCCTTCTAGAGCCCCAAAGGACCGTTCTAAAAGACCCCAGACCATTCTAGAGGCCCCAGGGCCCCTCTTAAGCCCCCCCGTCCATTCTAGAGCATCCCAGGACCCTTCTAAAAGACCCCAGACCCTTCTAGAGCCCCCCCGGACACTTCTAAAAGCCCCTAGACTCTTCTAGAGGCCCCCAGGACCCTTCTAAAAGCCCCCAGAACCTTCTAGAGCCCCACAGGACCCTTCTAAAAGCCCCCAGACCATTCTAGAGCCCCCCAGGACCATTCTAAAAGCAACCAGACCCTTCTAGAGACCCCCAGGACCAATCTGAAAGCCCACAGAATCTTCTAGAGCCCCCCAGGACCCTTCTAAAAGCACCCAGACCCATCTAGAGCCCCCCCGGACCCTTCTAAAAGCCATTAGACCCTTCTAGAGGCCCCCAAGACCATTCTGAAAGGCCCCAGAACCTTCTACAGCCCCACAGGACCCTTCTAAAAGCACCCAGACCATTATACAGAATCCCAGGAACCTATAAAAGCCCGCAGACCCTTCTAGAGCCCCAAAGGACCGTTCTAAAAGACCACAGACCATTTTAGTGGCCCCAGGGCCCCTCTTAAGCCCCCCCGTCCATTCTAGAGCCTCCCAGGACCCTTCTAAAAGCCCCCAGCCCCTTCGAGAGCCCCCCCGGACCAGTCTAATAAATCCCAGACCCTTCTAGAGGCCCCCAGGATACTTCTAAATGCCCCAGACCATTCTAGAGAACCCCGGGACCCTTCTAAAAGCCCCCAGACCCTTCTAGAGCCCCCCAGGACACTTCTAAAAGCCCCCAGAACCTTCTAGACCCTCCCCGGATCCTTCTAAAAGACCCCAGACCCTTTTCGAGCCCCCCAGGACCATTCTGAAAACCTCCAGACCCTTCTAGAGCCCCCTAGGATCCTTCAAAAAGCATAAAGACCCCTCTAGACAGTCCCCGGATCATTCTAAAAGCACCCAGACCCTTCTAGAGCCTCTCAGGACCATTCTAAATGCCCCCAGACCCTTCTAGAGCCCCCCAGGACACATCTAAAAGCCAACAGACCCTTCTAGAGCCACCCAGGACCATTCTAAAATCCCCCAGACCCTTCTAGAGCCCGCCAGGACCCTTCTAAAAGCTCCCAGACCCTTCTAGAGCCCCCCAGGACCCTTCTAAAAGGCCCCAGACCCTTCTAGACCCTCCCCGGATCCTTCTAAAAGTCCCCAGACCCTTCTAGACCCTCCCCGGACCCTTCTAAAAGGCCGCAGACACTTCTAGACCCTCCCCGGATACTTCTACAGGCCCCCACACATTTCTAGAGACTCCCAGGACCATTCTAAAAGCACCCAGACCCTTCTAGAGCCCCCCAGGGACGCTCTTAAGGCAACCCGTCCCTTCTAGATCACCCCAGGACCCTTCTAAAAGTACCCAGACCCTTCTAGAGCACTCCAGGACCCTTCTAAAAGCACCCAGAACCTTCTAGAGCCACCCCGGACCCTACTAAAAGCCCCCAGACCCTTCTAGAGGCCCCCTGGACCCTTCTGAAAGCCCCCAGAACCTTCTAGATCCACCCAGGACCCTTCTAAAAGCCCCCAGATCCTTCTAGAGACACCCAGGACCATTCTAAAAGATCCCAGACCCACCTAGAGCCCCCCAGGACCATTCTAAAAGCTCCCACACCTTTCTAGAGCCCCACAGGACCCTTCTAAAAGCCTCCAGACCCTTCTAGAGCCCCTAGGACCCTTCTAAAAGACCCCAGACACTTCTAGAGGCCCCAGCGCCAATTTTAAGCCCCCCCGTCCCTTCTAGAGCACCCCAGGACCATTCCAAAAGCCCCCAGGCCCTTCTAGAACACCCCCGGACCCTTCTAAATGACACTAGACCATTCTAGAGCCCCCCAGGATACTTCTAAAAGCCCCCAGACCCTTCTAGAGCCTCCCAGGACCCTTCTAAAAGCACCCAGACCCTTCTAGAGCTCCCAGGACCCTTCTAAAATCCCCCAGAACCTTCTAGAGGACCCCAGGGCCCATCTAAAGTTCCCCAGACCCTTCTAGAGCCACCCAGGACCCTTCCAAAAGCCACCAGACCCTTCTAGAGCCACTAAAGACTCTTCTAAAAGCCTACAGACCCTTCTAGATCCCCCCAGGACCCTTCTACAAGCCCCCAGACCCTTCTAGAGACCCCCGGAACCTTCTAATAGCCCCAGACCCTTCTAGAGACTCCCAGAACCATTCTAAAAGCACACAGACTTTTCTAGAGGCCCCAGGACCCTTCTAAAAGACCCCAGACTCTTCTAGAGCCCCCCAGGACCCTTCTAAAAGAACCCAGACCCTTCTAGAGCCTCCCAGGAGCCTTCTAAAATCCCTCAGACAATTCTAGAGACACCAAGGACCCTTCTAAAAGCCCCCAGACCATTCTAGAGCCCCCCAGGACCCTTCTAAATGCCCCCAGACCCTTCTAGAGCCCCCCAGGACCCTTCTAAAAGCACCCAGACCATTCTAGAGCATCCCAGGACCCTTCTAAAAGCCCCCAGACCCTTCTAGAGCCCACAAGAACCATTCTAAAAGCCCCCAGATCCTTCTAGAGGCCCCGAGGACCCTTCTAAAAGCCCCCAGACCCTTCTAGAGCCACCCAGGACCCTTCTAAAAGGCCCCACACAATTCTAGCGGCCACCAGGACCCTTCTAAGAGCACCCAGACCATTCTAGATCCCCCCAGGACCCTTCTAAAAGCTCTCAGACCCTTCTAGAGGCCCCCAGGACCCTTCTAAAAGACCCCATACCCTTCTAGAGGCCCCCAGGACCCTTCTACAAGCCCCCAGACCCTTCTAGAGCCTCCCAGGACCCTTCTAAAAGCCACCAGACCCATCTAGAGACCCCCAGGACCCCTCTAAAAGCCCGCAGACCCTTCTAGACCCTCCCCGGATCCTTCTAAAAGCCCCCAGACACTTCTAGAGCCCATCAGGACCCTTCTAAATGCCCCCAGACCCTTCTAGAGCCCCCCAGGACCCATCTAAAAGCCCCCAGACCATTCTAGAGGCCCCCAGGACCCTTCTAAAAGCCACCGGACCTTTCTAGAGCCCCCCAGGACCATTCTAAATGCCCCCAGACCCTTCTAGAGCCCCCCAGGACCCATCTAAAATCCCTCAGACCCTTCTAGAGACCCCCAGGACCCTTCTAAAAGCCCCCAGACCCTTCTAGAGCCCCCCAGGACCCTTCTAAATGCCCCCAGACCCTTCTAGAGCCCCCCAGGACCATTCTAAAAGCCCCCAGACCCTTCTAGAGCCCCCCAGGTCCCTACTAAAAGTTCCCAGACCCTTCTAGAGCCCCGTAGGACCCTTCTAAAAGCCCCCAGACCATTCTAGATCCTCCCAGGACCCTTCTAAAAGCCCCCAGACCATTCTAGAGGCCCCAGGACCCTTCTAATAGATCCCAGACTCTTCTAGAACCCCCCAGGACCCTACTAATAGCCCCCAGACCCTTCTAGATGCCCCCAGGACCCTTCTAAAAGCCCCCAGACCCTTCTAGAACCTCCCAGGACCCTTCTAATAGCCCCCAGACCCGTCTAGATGCCACCAGGACCCTTCTAAAAGTCCCCAGACCCTTCTAGAGCCCCCCCGGACCCATGTAAAAGCCCCCAGACCCTTCTAGAGCCTCCCAGGACCATTCTAAAAGCTCCCAGACCCTTCTAGAGCTCCCCAGGACCTTCTAAAAGACCCCAGACACTTCTAGAGCCCACTAGGATCCTTCAAAAAGCATAAAGACTCTTCTAGACCATCCCCGGACCCTTCTAAAAGCCCCCAGACCCTTCTAGAGCCACCCAGGACCATTCTAAATGCCCCCAGACCCTTCTAGATCCCCCCAGGACCCGTATAAAAGGCCGCAGACACTTCTAGACCCTCCCCGGATATTTCTAAAAGCACCCAGACAATTCTAGAGACCACCAGGACCATTCTAAATGCCCCCAGACCCTTCTAGAGCAACCCAGGACCATTCTAAAAGCCCCCAGACCCTTCTAGAGCCCCCCCGGACCCTTCTAAAAGCCCCTAGACCCTTCTAGAGGCCCCCAAGACCCTTCTGAAAGCCCCCAGAACCTTCTACAGCCCCACAGGACCCTTCTAAAAGCACCCAGACCATTATACAGAATCCCAGGAACCTATAAAAGCCCGCAGACCCTTCTAGAGCCCCAAAGGACCGTTCTAAAAGACCCCAGACCATTCTAGAGGCCCCAGGGCCCCTCTTAAGCCCCCCCGTCCATTCTAGAGCATCCCAGGACCCTTCTAAAAGACCCCAGACCCTTCTAGAGGCCCCCGGACACTTCTAAAAGCCCCTAGACTCTTCTAGAGGCCCCCAGGACCCTTCTAAAAGCCCCCAGAACCTTCTAGAGCCCCACAGGACCCTTCTAAAAGCACCCAGACCATTCTAGAGCCCCCCAGGACCATTCTAAAAGCAACCAGACCCTTCTAGAGACCCCCAGGACCAATCTGAAAGCCCACAGAATCTTCTAGAGCCCCCCAGGACCCTTCTAAAAGCACCCAGACCCATCTAGAGCCCCCCCGGACCCTTCTAAAAGCCATTAGACCCTTCTAGAGGCCCCCAAGACCATTCTGAAAGGCCCCAGAACCTTCTACAGCCCCACAGGACCCTTCTAAAAGCACCCAGACCATTATACAGAATCCCAGGAACCTATAAAAGCCAGCAGACCCTTCTAGAGCCCCAAAGGACCGTTCTAAAAGACCACAGACCATTTTAGTGGCCCCAGGGCCCCTCTTAAGCCCCCCCGTCCATTCTAGAGCATCCCATGACCCTTCTAAAAGACCCCAGACCCTTCTAGAGCCCCCCCGGACACTTCTAAAAGCCCCTAGACTCTTCTAGAGGCCCCCAGGACCCTTCCAAAAGCCCCCAGAACCTTCTAGAGCCCCACAGGACCCTTCTAAAAGAACCCAGACCCTTCTAGAGCCCCCCAGGACCATTCTAAAAGCAACCAGACCCTTCTAGAGACCCCCAGGACCATTCTGAAAGCCCACAGAATCTTCTAGAGCCCCCCAGGACCCTTCTAAAAGCACCCAGACCCTTCTAGAGCACCCCAGGACCCTCCTAAAAGCACCCAGTCACTTCTAGACCCCACCAGGACCACTCTAAATGACCCCAGACCCTTCTAGAGCCCCCCAGGATTTTTCTAATAGCCTCCAGACCTTTCTAGAGGCCACCAGGACATTTCTAAAAGTCCCCAGACCCTTCTAGAGCCCCCCCGGACCCTTTTAAAAGCCCCCAGACCCTTCTAGAGCCTCCTAGGTCCCTTCTAAACGCCCCCAGACCCTTCTAGAGGCCCACAGGACCCTTCTAAAAGCCTCTAGACCCTTCTAGAGCACCCCAGGACCCTTCTAAAAGCACCCAGATCCTTCTAGAGCCTCCTAGGACCATTCTAAAAGCCCCCAGACCCTTCTACAGACCCCCAATACCCTTTTAAAAGACCCCAGACCCTTCTAGAGCCACCTAGGATCCTTCAAAAAGCATAAAGACCCTTCTAGACCGTTCCCGGATCATTCTAAAAGCCCCCACACCCTTCTAGAACCCCTCAGGACCCTTCTAAATGCCCCCAGACCATTCTAGAGGCCCCCAGGACCCTTCTAAAATTAACCGGACCCTTCTAGAGCCCCCCAGGACCATTCTAAAAGCACCCAGACCCTTCTAGAGCCCCCCAGGTCCCTACTAAAAGTTCCCAGACCCTTCTAGAGCCCCCCAGGACACTTCTAAAAGCCGCCAGACCCTTCTAGACCCTCCCCGGATCGTTCTAAAAGCCCCCAGACCATTCTAGATCCTCCCAGGAACATTCTAAAAGCCCACAGACCTTTCTAGAGGCCCCAGGACCCTTCTAAAAGAACCCAGACTCTTCTAGAGCCCCCCAGGACCCTTCTAAAAGCCCCCAGACCCTTCTAGAGCCCCCCAGGACCCTTCTAAAAGCCCCCAGACCCTTCTAGAGGCACCCAGGACCCATCTTAATGCCCCCAGACCATTCTAGAGACCCCCAGGACCCTTCTAAAAGGCCGCAGACACTTCTAGACACGTCCCCCAAGACCCTTCTAAAAGCCCCCAGAACCTTCTAGAGCCCCCCAGGAGCCTTCTAAAATCCCTCAGACCCTTCTAGAGACCCCCGGGACCCTTCTAAAAGCACCCAGACCCTTCTAGAGCCCCCCAGGACCCTTCTAAATGCCCCCAGACCCTTCTAGAGCCCCCAGGACCCTTCTAAAAGCCCCCAGACCATTCTAGAGCATCCCAGGACCCTTCTAAAAACCCCCAGACCCTTCTAGATCCCCCCAGGACCTTTCTACAAGCCCCCAGACCATTCTAGAGCCCACAAGAACCATTCTAAAAGCGCCCAGACCCTTCTAGAGGCCCCCAGGACCCTTCTAAAAGCCCCCAGACCCTTCTAGAGCCACCCAGGACCCTTCTAAAAGGCCCCAGACCTTTCTAGCGGCCACCAGGACCCTTCTAAGAGCACCCAGACCATTCTAGATCCCCCCAGGAATCTTCTAAAACCTCTCAGACCCTTCTAGAGGCCCCCAGGACCCTTCTAAAAGCCCCCATACCCTTCTAGAGGCCCCCAGGACCCTTCTACAAGCCCCCAGACCAGTCTAGAGCCTCCCAGGACCCTTCTAAAAGCCACCAGACCCTTCTAGAGACCCCCAGGACCCCTCTAAAAGCCCGCAGACCCTTCTAGACCGTCCCCGGATCCTTCTAAAAGCCCCCAGACCCTTCTAGAGCCCGCTAATATTCTTCAAAAAGCATCCAGACCCTTCTAGACCGTCCCCGGATCTTTCTAAAAGACTCCAGACACTTTTAGAGCCCCCCAGGACCCTTCTAAAGCCCCCAGACCCTTCTAGAGCCCCCCAGGACCCTTCTAAAGGCCCCTAGACCCTTCTAGAGCCCCCCAGGCACCTTCTAAAAGCCATCAGACCCTTCCAGAGGCCCCCAGGGCCCCTCTTAATGCACCCTGTCCCTTCTAGAGCACCCCAGGACCCTTCTAAAGGTCCCCAGACGCTTCTAGAGCACCCCAGGACCCTTCTAAAAGCCCCCAGACCCTTCTAGAGCCCCCCAGGACCCTTCTATAAGGCACCCAGACCCATCTAGAACCCCCCCAGGACCCTTCTAAAAGCACCCAGACACTTCTAGAGACAACCTGGACCCTTCTGAAAGCCCCCAGACCCTTCTAGAGCCCCCCAGGACCCTTCTAAAAGCCCCTAGACCCTTCTAGAGCCCCCCCGGCACCTTCTAAAAGCCATCAGACCCTTCCAGAGGCCCCCAGGGCCCCTCTTAATGCACCCTGTCCCTTCTAGAGCAACCCAGGGCCCTTCTAAATGTCCCCAGACCCTTCTAGAGCACCCCAGGACCCTTCTAAAAGCCCCCAGACCCTTCTAGAGCCCACCAGGACCCTTCTAAAAGCCCCCAGACACTTCTAGAGACCACCTGGACCCTTTTGAAAGCCCCCAGAACCTTCTAGAGCCCGTCAGGACCCTTCTAAATGCCCCCAGACCCTTCTAGAGCATCCGAGGACCCTTCTAAAAGCCCCCAGACCCTTCTAGAGACCCCCAGGACCCTTCTAAAAGCTCCCAGAACCCTCTAGAGCCACCCAGTTTCCTTCTAAAAGCTTCCAGACCCTTCTAGACCCTCCCAGGACCCTTCTAAAAGCACCCAGACCATTCCAGAGCCCCCTAGGACCCTTCTAAAGGCCCCCAGACCCTTGTAGAGTCTCCCTGGATCATTCTAAAAGCTTCCAGACCCTTCTAGAGGCCCCCAGGACCCGTCTAAAAGCCCCCAGACCCTTCTAAAGCCTCCCAGGACCCTTCTAAAAGCCCCCAGACCCTTCTAGAGCATCCAAGGACCCTTCTAAAGGCCCCCAGACCATTCTAGACCCTCCCCGGATTATTCTAAAAGCCCCCAGACCCTTCTAGAGTACAACAGGAACCTTCTAAAAGCCCCCAGACCCTTCTAAAGCCTCCCAGGACCCTTCTAAAAGCACCCAGACCCTTCTAGAGCCCCCCCGGACCCCTCTAATACATCCCAGACCCTTCTAGAGGCCCCCAGGATACTTCTAAATGCCCCCAGACCCTTCTAGAGAACCCCGGGACCCTTCTAAAAGTCCCCAGACCCTTCTAGAGCCCCCCAGGACCCTTTCTAAAAGCCCCCAGAAGCTTCTAGACACTCCCCGGGTCCTTCTAAAAGCCCCCAGACCCTTCTAGAGCCCCTCAGGATCCTTCTAAAAGCACCCAGACCCTTATAGAGGCCCCCAGGACCCTTCTAAAAGCCCCCAGAACATTCTAGAGCCTCCCAGGACCCTTCTAAAAGAACCCAGACCCTTCTAGAGCCCCCCAGTACCCTTCTAAAAGACCCCAGACCATTCTAGAGACACCCAGGACCCTTCTGAAAGCCCCCAGAACCTTCTAGATCCCCCCAGGACCCTTCTAAAAGCCACCAGACCCTTCTAGACTCTCCCCGGATCCTTCTAAAAGCAACGAGACGCTTCTAGAGGCCCCCAGGACCCTTTTAAAATCCCCCAGACCCTTCTAGAGCCACCCAGGACCCTTCTAAAAGCCCCCAGACCCTTCTAGAGCCACTAAAGACTCTTCTAAAAGACCCCAGACCTTTCTAGATACCCCCAGGACCCTTCTATAAGACCCCAGACCCTTCTAGAGCACCCCAGGACCATTCTAAAAGCCCCCAGACCCTTCTAGAGCCCAACAGGACCCTTCTAATAGCACCCAGACCATTCTAGAGCCCCCCGGACATTTCTAATAGACCCCAGACCCATCTAGAGGCCCACAGGACACTTCTGAAAGCCCCCAGACCCTACTAGAGGCACCCAGGACCATTCTAAAAGCTCCCAGACCCTTCTAGAGCCCCCCAGAACGCTTCAAAAACCACCCAGACCTTTCTAGAGCCTCCCAGGTACATTCTAAAAGCCCCCAGACCCTTCTAGAGCCCCCCAGGACCCATCTAAAAGCACCCAGACCCTTCTAGAGACCCTCAGGACAATTCTAAAAGCCCCCAGACCTTTCTAGACCCTCCCAAGATCATTCTAAAAGCCCACAGACCCTTCTAGAGGACACCAGTATCCTTCTAAAAGTCCCCAGACCCTTCTAGAGCACCCCAGGACCCTTTTAAAAGCCCCCAGACCCTTCTAGAGGCACCCAGGGCCCTTCTAAAAGCCCCCAGACACTTCTAGAGCCCTCCAGGACACTTCTAAAAGTCCCCAGACCCTTCTACAGACCCCCAGGACCCTATAGAAGTCCGCAGACCCTTCTAGAGTCGCCCAGGACCCTTCTAAAAGCCCCCAGACCCTTCTACAGGCACCAGGTCCCATCTTAAGCCACCCCGTCCCTTCTAGAACCCCTCAGGACACTTCTAAATGCCCCCACACCCTTCTAAAGACCCCCAGGACCCATCTAAAAGCACCCAGACCCTTCTAGAGGCCCCCAGGACCCTTCTACAAGCCCCCAGACCCTTCTAGAGCGCCCCAGGACCATTCTAAAATTCCCCAGACCCTTCTAGAGCCCCCCAGGACCCTTCTAAAAGCTCCCAGACCATTCTAGAGCCCCCCAAGACCCTTCTAAATGCCACCAGACCCTTCTAGACCCTCCCCGGATCCTTCTAAAAGCCCCCAGACCCTTCTAAATCCCCCCAGGACCCTTCTAAAAGCACCCAGACCCTTCCAGAGCCCCCAAGGACCCTTCTAAAAGGCCACAAACACTTCTAGACCCACCCTGGATCCTTCTACAAGCCCACAGACACTTCTAGAGACACCCAGGACCATTCTAAAAGCCCCCAGACCCTTCTAGAGCCCCCCTGGACCCTTCTAAAAGCCACCAGACCCTTCTAGAGCCCCCCAGGGCCCCTCTTAAGGCACCCCGTCCCTTCTAGAGCATCCCAGGACCCTTCTAAAAGTCCCCAGGCCCTTCTAGAGCACCCTAGGACACTTCTAAAAGCTGCCAGACCCTTCTAGAGCCCCCGCGGACCCTTCTAAAAGCCCCCAGACCCTTCTAGATGCCCCCTGGACCCTTCTGAAAGCCCCCAGATCCTTCTAGAGCCCCCCAGGACCATTCTAAAGGAACCCAGACCCTTCTAGAGCCCCCCAGGACCCTTCTAAAAGCCCACAGACCCTTCTAGAGGCACCCAGGGACCATCTAAAGGCCCCCAGACCCTTCTAGACCCCATAGGACCCTTCTATAAGCCCCCAGACCATTCTTTACCCCCCCAGGACCCTATAAAAGCCCCCAGACCCTTCTAGAGCCCCCCAGGACCATTCTAAAAGCCCCCAGACCTTTCTAGATCCCCCAAGGACCCTTCATAAAGCACCGAGACCCTTCTAGCGCCCCCCAGGACCCTTCCGAAGGCCCCCAGACCTTTCTAGAGCGTCCCAGGACCCTTCTAAAAGCCCGCAGACCATTCTAGAGCCTCCTAGGTTCCTTCAAAAAGCACCCAGACCCTTCTAGACCGTCCCCGGATCACTCTAAAAGCCCAAAGACCCTTCTAGAGCCCCCCAGGACCCTTCTAAAAGCTCCCAGACCATTATAGAACCCCCCCAGGACCCTTCTAAAAGTTCCCAGACCCTTCTAGAGCCCACCAGGACCCTTCTAAAAGCCCCCAGACCCTTCTAGAGGCACCCAGGACAATATAAAATCCCCCACACCCTTCTAGAGACCCCCAGGACTTTTCTAAAAGCCCCCAGACCCTTCTAGAGCCACCCAGGACCCTTCTAAAAGCCCCCAGACCCTTCTAGAGCCACCCAGGACCCTTCTAAAAGCCCCCAGACCCTTCTAGAGGATCACAGGACCCTTCAAAAAGCCCCCAGACCCTTCTAGAGCCCGCCAGGACCTTTCTAAGAGCACCCAGACCCTTCTAGAGCCCCCCCAGACGCTTCTAAGAGCCCCCAGACCCTTCTAGAGGTCCCCTGGACCCTTCTGAAAGCACCCAGACCCTTCTAGAGCCACCCAGGACCCTTCTAAAAGCCCCCAGCCCCTTCTAGAGCCACCCAGGACCCTTCTAAAAGCCCCCAGACCCTTCTAGAGGCCCACAGGACCCTTCAAAAAGCCCCCAGACCCTTCTAGACCCCGCCAGGTCCTTTCTAAGAGCACCCAGACCCTTCTAGAGCCCCCCCAGACGCTTCTAAGAGCCCCCAGACCCTTCTAGAGGACCCCAGAGCCCCTCTTAAGGCACCCCGTCCCTTCTAGAGCAACCCAGGACCCTTCTAAAAGCCCCCAGACCCTTCTAGAGCCCCCCCCGACCCATCCAAGAGCCCCCAGACCCTTCTAGAGGCCCCCAGGACCCTTCTAAAAGCCCCCAGAACCTTCTAGAGCAGCCCAGGACTCATCTAAAAGCCTCCAGACCCTTCTAAAACCTCCCAGGACCGTTCTAAAAGCACCCAGACCCTTCTGGAGCCCCCCAGGACCATTCTAAAGGCCCCCAGACCCCTCTAGACCCTCCCCGGATCATTCTAAAAGCCCCCAGGCCATTCTAGAGCCTCCCAGGACCCTTCTAAAAGCCCCCAGACCCTTCTAGACCCTCCCCGGATCCTTCTAAATGAACCAAGACCCTTCTAGACACCCCCAGGACCCTTCTGAAAGCCCCCAGAACATTCTAGAGCCCCCCAGGACCTCTCTAAAATCCTCCAGACCCTTCTAGAGCCCCCCAGGACCCTTCTAAATGCCCCCAGTCCCTTCTAGAACCTCCCCTGATCATTCTAAAAGACCCAAGATCGTTCTAAAACCTCCCAGAACCCTTCTAAAGGAACCCAGACCCTTCTAGACCCTCCCCGGATTATTCTAAAATCCCCCAGACCCTTCTAGAGCCCCCCAAGACCCTTCTAAAATACTCCAGACCCTTCTAGAGCCCCCCAGGACGCTTCTAAAAGCCCCCAGACCCTTCTAGAGCCCTCCCGGACCCCTCTAATTGATCCCAGACCCTTCTAGAGGACACCAGGACCCTTCTATAAGTCCCCAGACCTTTCTAGAGGCCACCAGGACCTTTCTAAAAGCACCTAGACCCTTCTAGAGCCCCCCAGGACCCTTCTGAAAGCCCCCAGACCCTTCTAGAACCCACCAGGACATTTATAAAAGACCCCAGACCCTTCTAGAGGCACCCAGGGCCCATCTTAAGGGCCCCAGGCCATTCTAGAGCCCCCCAGGACCCATCAAAAAGCCCCCAGACCCTTCTAGAGCACCCCAGGACCCTTCTAAAAGCCCCCAGACACTTCTAGAGACACCCAGGACCCTATAAAGGCCCCCCGTCCCTTCTAGAGGCCCCCAGGACCCTTCTAAAAGCACCCAGACCCTTCTAGAGCCTCCCAGGACCCATCTAAAAGCCCCCAGACCCTTCTAGAGACCCCCAGGACCCTTCTTAAAGCCCCCAGAACATTTTAGAGCCCCCCAGGACCCTTCTAAAAGCCCCCAGACCCTTCTAGAGCATCCCAGGACCATTCTAAAAGCCCCCAGTCCATTCTAGAGCCTCCCAGGACCCTTCTAAAAGCACCCAGACCCTTCTAGAGCCCCCCAGGTCCCTTCTAAAAGCCCCCAGACCCTTCTAGATGCTCCCAGGACCCTTCTAAAAGCACCCAGACCCTTCAAAACCCCCCCAGGACCTTTCTACAAGCCCCAAACCCTTCTAGAGCCCAACAGGACCCTTCTAAAAGACCCCAGACCCTTCTAGAGACCACCAGGACCGTTCTAAAAGAACCCAGACCCTTCTAGAGGCACCCAGGACCCTTCTACAAGACCCCAGACCCTTCTAGAGCTCCCCAGGACCTTTCTAAAAGCTCCCAGACCCTTCTAGAGCCACCCAGGACCATTCTAAAAGCACCCAGACCCTTCTAGAGTCCAACAGGACCCTTCTAAAAGCCCCCAGACCCTTCTAGAGGCACCCAGGACCGTTCTAAAAGCCTCCAGACCCTTCTAGAGCCCCCCAGGACCCTTCTAAAAGTCCCCAGACCCTTCTAGAGGCCGCAGGTACCCTCTTAAGCTCCCCCGTCCCTTCTAGAGCCCCTCAGGACCCTTCTAAATGCACCCAGACCCTTCTAGACCCCCCCAAGACCCTTCTAAAAGCCCCCAGACCCTTCTAGAGGACCCCAGGACCCTTCTATAAGCCTCCAGACCCTTCTAGAGCCCCCCAGGACCCTTCTAAAAGCCACCAGACCCTTCTTGACCCTCCCCGGATCCTTCTAAAAGAACCCAGACCCTTATAGAGCACCCTAGGACACTTCTAAAAGCCCCAGACCCTTCTAGAGCTCCCGCGGACCATTCGAAAAGCACCCAGACCCTTCTAGAGGCTCTCTGGACCCTTCTGAAAGCCCCCAGAACTTTCTAGAGCCACCCAGGACCCTTCTAAAAGAACCCAGACCCTTCTAGAGCCCCCTAGGACCAATCTAAAAGCCTCCAGACCCTTCTAGACCCTCCACAGATCATTCTAAAAGTTCCCAGACCCTTCTAGACCCTCCCTGGATCCTTCTAAAAGCTCCCAGACCCTTCTAGAGCCCTCCAGGACCCTTCTAAAAGCCCCCAGACCCTTCTAGAGGACCCCAGGGCCCCTCTTAAGGCACCCCGTCCCTTCTAGAGCACCCCAGGACCCTTCTAAAAGCCCCCAGACCCTTCAAACCCCCCCAGACCCTTCTAAGAGCCCCCACACCCTTCTAGAGGCCCCCAGGACCCTTCTGAAAGCCAGCAGAACATTCTAGAGCCCCCAGGACCCTTCTAAAGTCACACAGACCAACCTAGAGCATTCCAGGACTCTTCTAAAAGCCCCCAGAACCTTCTAGAGCCCCCCAGGACATTTCTAAAAGCCCCCCGTCCCTTCTAGAGCCTCCCACGACCCTTCTAAAAGCACCCAGACCCTTCTGGAGCCCCCCAGGACCATTCTAAAGGCCCCAGACCTATCTAGACCCTACCCGGATCATTCTAAAAGCCCCCAGACCCTTATAGAGGCCCCCAGGACCCTTCTAAAAGCCCCCAGACCATTCTAGAGCCCCCCAGGACCCTTCTAAAGGCCCCCAGACCCTTCTAGACCCTCCCCGGATCCTTCTAAATGAACCCAGACTCTTCTAGAGCCCCCCAGGACCCCTCTAAATGCCTCCAGACCCTTCTAGAGCCCCCCACAACCCTTCTAAAAGCTCCCAGACCCTTCTAGACCCTCCCCTGATCATTCTAAAAGACCCCAGACAGTTCTAAAACCTCCCAGGACCCTTCTAAAGGAACCCAGACCCTTCTAGACCCTCCGCGCATTATTCTAAAAGCCCCCAGTCCCTTCTAGAGGCCCCCAGGGCCCCTCTTAAAGCACCTCGTCCCTTCTAGAGCCCCCCAGGTCCCTTCTAAAAGCCCCCAGACCCTTCTAGAGGCCCCCAGGGCCCCTCTAAAAGCACCTCGTCCCTTCTAGAGCACAACAGGACCCTTCTAAAAGCACCCAGACCCTTCTAGAACCTCCCCAGACCCTTCTAAGAGAACCCAGACCCTTCTAGAGGCCCCCAAGACCCTTCTAAAAGCTCCCAGACCCTTCTAGAGCCCCCCAGGACCCTTCTAAAAGCCCCCAGACCTTTCTAGACCCTCCCCGGATCCTTCTAAATGACCCCAGACCCTTCTAGAGCCCCCCAGGACCCTTCTAAAAGCCTCCAGACCCTTCTATAGCCCCCCAGGACCCTTCTAAAAGCTCTCAGACCCTTCTAGACCCTCCCCTGATCATTCTAAAAGACCCCAGACCGTTCTAAGACCTCCCAGGACCCTTCTAAAGGAACCCAGACCCTTCTAGACCCTCCCCAGACCATTCTAAGAGCACCAAGACCATTCTAGAGAACCCCAGGACCCTTCTAAAGGCCCCCAGACCCTTCTAGAGCCACCCAGGACCCTTCTAAAAGCCCCCAGACCCTTCTAGAGACCTCCAGGACCCTTCTAAAAGCCCCCAGAACCTTCTAGAGGCTCCCAGGGCCCCTCTTAAAGCACCTCGTCCCTTCTAGAGCACCCCAGGACCCTTCTAAAAGCACCCAGACATTTCTAGAGCCCCCCCCGACCCTTCTAAGACCACCCAGACCCTTCTAGAGGCACCCAGGACCCTTATGAAAGACAGCAGAACATTCTAGAGCCACCCAGGACCCTTCTAAAGGCACCCAGACCATCCTAGAGCATCCCAGGACCCTTCTAAAAGCCCCCAGACCCTTCTAGAGACCTCCAGGACCCTTCTAAAAGCCCCCAGAACCTTCTAGAGCCACCCAGGACTCTTCTAAATGCCCCCAAACTCTTCTAGAGCCTCCCACGACCCTTCTAAAAGCACCCAGACCATTCTGGAGCCCCCCAGGACCATTCTAAAGACCACCAGACCTTTCTAGACCCTCCCCGGATCATTCTAAAAGCCCCCAGACCCTTCTAGAGAACCCCAGGACCTTTCTAAAATCCCCCAGACAATTCTAGAGCCCCCCAGGACCCTTCTAAAGGCCCCCAGACCCTTCTAGACCCTCCCCGGATCATTCTAAAAGCCCCCAGACCATTCTAGAGCCTCCCAGGACCCTTCTAAAACACCCAGACCTTTCTAGACCCTCAACGGATCCTTCTAAATGACCCCAGACCCTTCTAGAGCCACCCAGGACCCTTCTAAAGGACTCCAGACGCTTCGAGAGCCCCCCAGGACCCTTCTAAAAGCCCCCAGACCCTTCTAGACCCTCCCCTGATCATTCTAAAAGAACCCAGTCCGTTCTAAAACCTCCCAGGACCCTTCTAAAGGAACCCAGACCCTTCTAGACCCTCCCCGGATTATTCTAAAAGCCCTAAGACCCTTCTAGAGCCCCCCAAGACCCTTCTAAAACCCTCCAGACCCTTCTAGAGCCCCCCAGGACCCTTCTAGAAGCCCACAGACCCTTATAGACCCTCCGCGGATCCTTCTAAAAGCCCCCAGACCCTTCTAGAGCCCCCCCGGACCCCTCTAATAGATCCCAGTCCCTTCTAGAGAACCCCAGGACCCTTCTAAAAGCCCCCAGACCCTTCTAGAGAACCCCAGGACCCTTCTAAAAGCCCCCAGACCTTTCTAGAGCCACCCCGGACCCCTCAAATAGATCCCAGACCCTTCTAGATGCCCCCAGGATACTTCTAAAAGCACCCAGACCCTTCTAGAGACATCCAGGACCCTTCTAAAAGCCCCCAGACCATTCTAGAGCCACCCAGGACCCTTCTAAAAGCTCCCAGATTATTCTAGACCCTCCCCGGATCCTTCTTAAAGACCCCAGACACTTCTAGAGCCTCCCAAGACCCTTCTAAAAGCCCCCAGACCCTTCTAGAGCACCCCAGGACCCTTCTAAAAGCCCCCAGACACTTCTAGAGCCCACCCCGACCCTTCTAAGAGCACCCAGACCCTTCTAGAGGCACCCAGGACCCTTCTAAAGGCACCCAGACCATCCTAGAGCATCTCAGGACCCTTCTAAAAGCCCCCAGACCCTTCTAGAGACCTCCATGACCCTTCTAAAAGCCACCAGAACTTTCTAGAGCCTCCCACTATCCTTCTAAATGCACCTAGACCCTTCTGGAGCCACCCAGGACCATTCCAAAGGCCCCCAGACCTTTCTAGAACCTCCCCGGATCATTCTAAAAGCCCCCAGACCCTTCTAGAGCCCCCCAGGACCCTTCTAAAAGCCCCCAGACCCTTCTAGAGGCCCCCAGGGCCCCTCTTAAAGCACCTCGTCCCTTCTAGAGCACCCCAGGACCCTTCTAAAAGCCCCCAGACCCTTCTAGAGCCTCCCCAGACCCTTCTAAGAGCACCCAGACCATTCTAGAGGCACCCAGGACCATTCTGAAAGCCAGCAGAACATTCTAGAGCCACCCAGGACCCATCTAAAGGCACCCAGACCATCCTAGAGCATCCCAGGACCCTTCTAAAAGCACCCAGACCCTTCTAGAAACCTCCAGGACCCTTCTAAAAGCCCCCAGAACTTTCTAGAGCCACCCAGTACTCTTCTAAAAGCCCCCAGACCCTTCTGGAGCCTCCCACGACCCTTCTAAAAGCACCCAGACCCTTCTGAAGCCCCCCAGGACCATTCCAAAGGCCCCCAGACCTTTCTAGAACCTCCCCGGATCATTCTGAAAGCCCCCAGACCCTTCTAGAGGCCCCCTGGACCCTTCTAAAAGCGCCCAGACCCTTCTAGAGGGCCCCAGGGCCCCTCTTAAAGCACCTCGTCCCTTCTAGAGCACCCCAGGACCCTTCTAAAAGCCCCCAGACCCTTCTAGAACCTCCCCAGACCCTTCTAAGAGCACCCAGACCCTTCTAGATGCCCCCAGGACCCTTCTAAAAGCTCCCAGACCCTTCTAGAGCCCCCCAGGACACTTCTAAAAGCCCCCAGACCTTTCTAGACCCTCCCCGGATCCTTCTAAATGAACCCAGACACTTCTAGAGCCCCCCAGGACCCCTCTAAAAGCCTCCAGACCCTTCTAGAGCCCCCCAGGACCCTTCTAAAAGCTCCCAGACCCTTCTAGACCCCCCCCTGATTATTCTAAAAGACCCCAGACCGTTCTAAAACATCCCAGGACCCTTCTAAAGGAACCCAGACCCTTCTAGACCCTCCAAGGATTATTCTAAAAGCACCCAGACCTTTCTAGAGCCCCCCAAGACCCTTCTAAAAGTCTCCAGACCATTCTAGAGCCCCCCAGGACCCTTCTAAAAGCCCCCAGACCCTTCTAGACCCTCCCCAGACCCTTCTAAAAGCCCCCAGACCCTTCTAGAGGCCCCCAGGGCCCCTCTTAAATCACCTCGTCCATTCTAGAGCACCCCAGGACCCTTCTAAAAGCCCCCAGACCCTTCTAGAGCCTCCCCAGACCCTTCTAAGAGCACCCAGACCCGTCTAGAGGCACCCAGGACCACTCTAAAAGCACCCAGACCCTTCTAGAGCCACCCAGGACCCTTCTAAAAGACACCGGACCCTTCTAGAGCCCCCAAGGACCCTTCTAAAAGCACCCAGACACTTCTAGAGCATCCCAGGACCATTTTAAAAGCCCCCAGACCCTTCTAGAGCCCGCCAGGACCCTTCTAAAACTACCCAGACCCTTCTAGAGCCCACCAGAACCCTTCTAAAAGCACCCAGACCCTTCTGGAGCCCCCCAGGACCAATCTAAAGGTCCCCAGACCTTTCTAGACCCTCCCCGGATCATTCTAAATGCCCCCAGACCCTTCTAGAGCCACCCCAGACCCTTCTAAGTGCACCCTGACCCTTCTAGAGGCACCCAGGACCCTTCTGAAAGCCAGCAGAACATTCTAGAGCCCCCCAGGACTCTTTTAATAGCCCCCAGACCCTTCTAGAGCCTCCCACGTCCCTTCTAAAAGCACCCAGACACTTCTGGAGCCCCCCAGGACCATTCTAAAGGCCCCCAGACCATTCTAGAGCCTCCCAGGACCCTTCTAAAAGCCCCCAGACCCTTCTAGAGCCACCCCAGACCCTTCTAAGAGCACCCAGACCTTTCTAGAGTCCCCCAGGACCCTTCTGAAAGCCAGCAGAACATTCTAGAGCCCCCCAGGACCCTTCTAAAGGCACCCAGACCATCCTAGAGCATCCCAGGACCCTTCTAAAAGCCCCCAGACCCTTGTAGAGACCTCCAGGACCCTTCTAAAAGCCCACAGAACCTTCTAGAGCCACCCAGGACCCTTCTAAAAGCCCCCAGCACCTTCTAGAGCCACCCAGGACTCTTTAAAAAGCCCCCAGACCCTTCTAGAGACTCCCACGTCCCTTCTAAAAGCACCCAGACCCTTCTGTAGCCCCCCAGGACCATTCTAAAGGCCCCCAGACCTTTCTAGACCCTCCCCGGATCATTCTAAAAGCCCCCAGACCCTTCTAGAGGCACCCAGGACCCTTCTAAAATCCACCAGACCATTCTAGAGCCCCCCAGGACCCTTCTAAAGGCCCCCAGACCCTTCTAGACCCTCCCCGGATCATTCTAAAAGCCCCCAGACCATTCTAGAGCCTCCCAGGACCCTTCTAAAAGCCCCCAGACCATTCTAGACCCTCCCCGGATCCTTCTAAATGAACCCAGACCCTTCTAGAGCCCCCCAGGACCCTTCTAAAAGCTCCCAGACCCTTCTAGACCCTCCCCTGATCATTCTAAAATACCCCAGACCGTTCTAAAACCTCCCAGGACCCTTCTAAAGGAACCCAGACCCTTCTAGACCCTCCCCGGATTATTCTAAAAGCCCCCAGACCCTTCTAGAGGCCCCCAGGACCCTTCTAAAAGACCCCAGACCCTTCTAGAGCCCGCCAGGACCCATTTAAAAGCCCCCAGACCCTTCTAGAGCCCCCCAGGACCCTTCTAAAAGCCCCCAGACCCTTCCAGAGGCAACCAGGGCCCTTCTTAACACACCCCGTCCCTTCTAGAGCACCCCAGGACCCTTCTAAAAGCCCCCAGACCCTTCTAGAGCCTCCCCAGACCCTTCTAAGAGCACCCAGACCCTTCTAGAGGCCACCAGGACCCTTCTGAAAGCCAGCAGAACATTCTAGAGTCACCCAGGAAGCTTCTAAAAGCACCCAGACCAACCTAGAGCACCCCAGGACCCTTCTAAAAGCCCCCAGACCTATCTAGAGACCTCCAGGACCCTTCTAAAAGCCCCCAGAACCTTCTAGAGCCACCCAGGACTCTTCTAAAAGCCCCCAGACCCTTCTAGAGCCTCCCACGACCCTTCTAAAATTACCCAGACCCTTCTGGAGACCCCCAGGACCATTGTAAAGGCCCCCAGACCTTTCTAGACCCTCCCCGGATCATTCTAAAAGCCCCCAGGCCCTTCTAGAGCCCCCCAGGACCCTTCTAAAAGCCCCCAGACCATTCTAGAGACCCCCAGGACCCTTCTAAAGGTCCCCAGACCCTTCTAGACCCTCCCCGGATCATTCTAAAAGCCCCCAAACCATTCTAGAGCCTCCCAGGACCCTTTTAAAAGCCCCCAGACCTTTCTAGACCCACCCCGGATAATTCTAAATGACCCCAGACCCTTCTAGAGCCCCCCAGGACCCTTCTAAAAGCCTCCAGACCTTTCTAGAGCCCCCCAGGACCCTTCGAAAAGCTCCCAGACACTTCTAGACCCTCCCCTGATCATTCTAAAAGACCCCAGACCGTTCTAAAACCTCCCAGGACCCTTCTAAAGGAACCCAGACCCTTCTAGACCCACCCCGGATTATTCTAAAAGACCTAGAACCATTCTAGAGACCCCCAAGACCCTTCTAAAAGCCACCAGACCCTTCTAGAGCCCCCCCGGACAAATCTAATAGATCCCAGTCCCTTCTAGAGGACCCCAGGACCCTTCTATAATTCCCCAGACCCTTCTAGAGAACCCCAGGACCCTTCTAAAAGACCCCAGACACTTCTAGAGGAACCCAGGACCCTTCTAAAAGCCCCCAGACCCTTCTAGAGCCACCCCGGACCCCTCAAATAGATCCCAGACCCTTCTAGATGCCCCCAGGATACTTCTAATAGCACCCAGACCCTCTAGAGAAACCCAGGACCCTTCTAAAAGCCCCCAGACCCTTCTACAGCCACCCAGGACCCTTCTAAAAGCCCCCAGAATCTTCTAGACCCTCCCTAGATCCTTCTTAAAGACCCCAGACCCTTCTAGAGCCCCCCAAGACCCTTCTAAAAGCACTCAGACCCTTCTAGAGGCCCCCAGGACCCTTGTAAAAGCACCCAGAACATTCTAGAGCACCCCAGGACCCTTCTAAAAGCACCCAGACCCTTCTAGAGCCCCCCCCGACCCTTCTAAGAGCACCCAGACCCTTCTAGAGGCACACAGGACCTTTCTAAAAGCTCCCAGACCATTCTAGACCATCCCCTGATCATTCTAAAAGACCCCAGACCGTTCTAAAACCTCCCAGGACCCTTCTAAAGGAACCCAGACCATCCTAGAGCATCCCAGGACCCTTCTAAAAGCCCCCAGACCATTCTAGAGACCTCCAGGACCCTTCTAAAAGCCCCCAGAACTTTCTAGAGCCACCCAGGACTCTTCTAAAAGCACCCAGACCCTTCTAGAGCCTCCCAGGACCCTTCTAAATACACCCAGACCCTTCTGGAGCCCCCCAGGACCATTCTAAAGGCCCCCAGACCTTTCTAGACCCTCCCCGGATCATTCTAAAAGCCCACAGACCCTTCTAGAGGCCCCCAGGACCCTTCTAAAAGCCCCCAGACCATTCTAGAGCCCCCCAGGACCCTTCTAAAGGCACCCAGACCCTTCTAGACCCTCCCCGGCTCATTCTAAAAGCCCCCAGACCATTCTAGAGCCTCCCAAGACCCTTCTAAAATCCCCCAGACCTTTCTAGACCCTTGCCGGATCCTTCTAAATGACCCCAGACCCTTCTAGAGCCAACCAGGACCCCTCTAAAAGACTCCAGACCCTTCTAGAGCCCCCCAGGACCCTTCTAAAAGCTCCCAAACCCTTCTAGACCCTCCCCTGATCATTCTAAAAGACCCCAGACGGTTCTAAAAATTCCCAGGACCCTTCTAAACGAACCCAGACCCTTCTAGACCCTCCCCGGATTATTCTAAAAGCCCTAAGACCCTTCTAGAGCCCGCCTAGACCCTTCTAAAAGTCTCCAGACCCTTCTAGAGCCCACAGGACCCTTCTAAAACCCCCCGACCCTTCTAGACCCTCCGCGGATCCTTCAAAAGCCCCCAGACCCTTCTAGAGCCACCCCGGACCCCTCTAATAGATCCCAGAGCCTTCTAGAGGACCCCAGGACCCTTCTATAAGTCCCCAGACCCTTCTAGAGAACCCCAGGACCCTTCTAAGAGCACCCAGACCCTTCTAGAGGCCCCCAGGACCCTTCTAAAAGCCCCCATACCCTTCTAGAGCCACCCCGAACAACTCAAATAGATCCCAGACCCTTCTAGAGGACCCCAGGACCCTTCTATAAGTCCCCAGACCCTTCTAGAGAACCCCAGGACCCTTCTAAAAGCACCCAGACCCTTCTAGAGAACCCCAGGACCCTTCTAAAAGCCCCCAGACCGTTCTAGAGCCACCCAGGACCCTTCTAAAAGCCCCCAGAACCTTCTAGACCCTCCCCGGATACTTCTTAAAGACCCCAGACCATTTTAGAGCCCCCCAAGACCCTTCTAAAAGCACTCAGACCCTTCTAGAGGCCCCCTGGACCATTCTAAAAGCACCCAGACCCTTCTAGAGCCTCCCAGGACCATTCTAAAAGCCCCGAGACCCTTCTAGAGCCCCCCAGGATCATTCTAAAAGCCCCCAGACACTTCTAGAGCCCCCCAGGACCCTTCTAAAACTCCCAGACCCATCTAGAGCCCACCAGGACCCTTCTAAAAGCAACCAGACCCTTCTAGAGCATACCAGGACCCTTCTGAAAGCCCCCAGAACCTTCTAGAGCCCCCCACGACCATTCTAAAAGCACCCAGACCCTTCTAGAGCATCCCAGGACCCTTCTAAAAGACCCCAGACCCTTCTAGAGCCCCCCAGGACTCTTCTAAAAGACCCCAGACCCTTCTAGAGCCCCCCAGGACCCGTCTAAATGCCTCCAGACCCTTCTAGATCCTCCCAGGACCCTTCTAAAAGCCCCCAGACCCTTCTAGATCCCCCACTGACCCCTGTAATAGATCCCAGACCCTTCTAGAGGCCACCAGGATACTTCCAAAAACCCCCAGACTCTTCTAGAGAATACCAGGACCCTTCTAAAATCCTCCAGACCCTTCTAGAGCCTCCCAGGACCCTTCTAAAAGCTCTCAGACCCTTCTAGATCCCCCCCGGACCCCTCTAATCTATCCCAGACCCATCTAGAGGCCACCAGGATACTTCCAAAAAACCCCAGACCCTTCTAGAGAACCCCAGGACCCTTCTAAAAGCCCCCTGACCCTTCTAGAGCCCCCAGGACCCTTCTAAAAGCACTCAGTCCCTTCTAGAGCCTCCCAGGACCCTTCTAAATGCCCCGAGACCCTTCTAGGAGAGACGGGGGTCCTTAAGAGGGGCCCTGGGGTTCTCCAGAAGGGTCTGGGGGCTTATAGAAGGGTTCTGGTGGGATCTAGAAGGGTCTGGGTTGTTTGAGAAGGGTCCTTGCGTGACTCTAAAAGGGTCTGTTGACTTTTGGAAGGGTCCTGGGTGCCTCAAAAAGGGTCTGGGGGCATTTATAGGGTCCTGGGGGTCTCTAGAAGGGTCTGGGTGCTTTCAGAAGGGTCCTGGGGGCTGTAGAAGGGTCTGGGGGCTTTTAGAAGGGTCCTGGGAGGCTCTAGAAGTGTCTGGGGGTTTTAGAAGGGTCCTGGGTGTCTCCAGAAGGGTCTGGGTGATTTCGAATGGTCCTGGGAGGATCTAGAAGTGTCTGGGTGCATTTAGAAGGGTCCTGGGGAGCTCTAGAAGGGTCTAGGGGCTTTTAGAATGGTCCTGGGGGCCTGTAGAAGGGTCTGGAGGCTTTTAGAATGGTTCTGGGGGGATCTAGAAGGGTCTGGGGGCATTCAGAAAGGTCCTGGGGGCCTCTAGAAGGGTCTGGAGGCATTAGAACGGTCCTGGGGGTCTCTAAATGGGTCTGGGGGCATTTACAAGGGTCCTGAGGGGCTCTAGAAGGGTCTGCGGGTTATCAGAAGGGTACTGGGGGGCTCTAGAAGGGTCTGGGGGCTTTTAGAAGGGTCCTTGGGGCCTTTAGAAGGGTCTGCGATCTTTTAGAAGGGTCCTGGGAGGATCCAGATGGGTCTGGGTGCTTTTAGAAAGATCCGGAGAGGGTCTAGAAGGGTCTGGGTGCTTTTAGAAGGGTCCTGGGATGCTCTAGAAATGTCTAGAGGCTTTTAGAAGGGTCCTGGGGGGCTCTAGAAGGGTCTGGGGGCTTTTAGAAGGGTCCTGTGGGGCTCTAGAAGGGTCAGGGTGCTTTTAGAAGGGTCCTGGGGGGCTCTAGAAGGGTCTGGGTGCTTTTAGAAGGGTCCTGGGTGCCTCTAGGGTGGTCTGGGGGCTTTTAGATGGGTCATGGGAGGATCCAGATGGGTCTGGGTGCTTTTAGAAGGATCCGGGGAGGGTCTAGAAGGGTCTGGGACTTTTAGAAGTGTCCTGGGGGGCTCTACAAAGGTCTGGAGGATTTTAGAAGGATCCGGGGAGGCTCTAGAAGGGTCTGGCGGCTTTTAGAAGGGTCCTGGGGGCCTCTAGAATGGTCTGGGTGCTTTTAGAAGGATACGGGGAGGATCTAGAAGGGTCTGGGGGCTTTTAGAAGGGTCCTGGGGGGCTCTAGAAGGGTCTGGACGCTTTTAGAAGGGTCCTGGGGTGGTCTAGAAGGGTGTGGGTGCTTTTAGAATGGTGCTGGGGGCATCTAGAAGCGTCTGGGTGCTTTTAGAAGGGTCCTGGGGGGCTCTAGAAGGGTCTGAGGGATTTTACAAGGGTCCTGGTGGCCTCTAGAAAGGTCTGGGTGCTTTTAGAATGGTCCTGGTGGCCTCTAGAAGGGTCTGGGGTCTTTTAGAAGGGATTTGGAGCGCCCTACAAGGGTCTGGGTGCTTTTAGAAGAGTCCTGGGGGGCTCTAGAAGGGTCTGGGGGCTCTTGAAGGGTCCTGGGGGGCTCTAGAAGGGTGTTAGGTCTTTTAGAAGGGTACTGGGGGCCACTAGAAGTGTCTGGGGGCTTTTAGAAGGGTCCTGGTAGGCTCTAGAAGGGTCTGGGTGCATTTAGAAGGATTCGGGGAAGGTCTAGAAGGGTCTGGGGGCTTTTAGAAGGGTCCTGGGGAGCTCTAGAATGGTCTTGGTGCTCTTAGAAGGGTCCTGGGGTGCTCTAGAAGGATCTGGGGGCTTTTAGAAGGGTCCTGGGGAGATCTAGAAGGGTCTGGGGGGTTTTTAGAAGGGTCCTGGGGGGCCCTAGAAGTGTCTGCGTGCATTTAGAAGGGTCCTGGGGAGCTCTAGAAGGGTCTTGGGGCTTTCAGAAGGGTCCTGTGGGCCTCTAGAAGGGTCTGGAGTCTTTTAGAAGGGTCCTGGGGGGGTCTAGAAGGGTCTGGGGGCATTCAGAAGGGTCTTTGGAGGCTCTAGATTGGTCTGGGGGCATTTTGAAGGGTCCTGGGAGGCTCTAGAAGGGTCTGGGGGAGTTTAGGAGGGTCCTGGGGGTCTCTAGAATTTTCTGGGGTCTTTTAGAAGGGTACTTGGGGTGCTCTAGAATGGTCTGGGTGCTTTTGGAAGTGTCCTGGGGGGCTCTAGAAGGGTGTGAGGGATTTTAGAAGTGACCTGGGGGCATCTAGAAGGCTCTGGGGGCTTTTAGAACGGTCCTGGGGGCCTCTAGAAGTGTCTGAGGGATTTTAGAAGGGTCCTGGGAGGCTCTAGAAGAGTCTGGGTGCTTTTAGAAGGATTCGGGGAGGGTCTAGAAGGGTCTGGGGGATTTTAGGAGGGTCCTGGGGAGCTCTAGAAGTGTCTGGGGGCTTTTAGAAGGGTCCTTGCGGTCTCTAGAAGGGTTTGGGGACCATTAGAGGAGCCCTGGGGGACTCTAGAAGGGTCTGGGGGATTTTAGAAGGGTCCTGGGAGAATCTAGAAGGGTCTGGGGGCTTTTATAAGGGTGCTGCGGGTCTCTAGAAGGGTCTGGGGGCTTTTAGAAGGGTCCTGGGTTGCTCTAGAAGGGTCTGGGTGCTTTTACAAGGGTCCTGGGGGGCACTAGAAGGGTGTGAGGGCTTTTAGAAGGGTCCTGCGGGTCTCTAGAAGGCTCTGAGGGCTATTAGAAGGGTCCTGGGGAGTTCTAGAAGGGTCTGGGGGGTTTTAGAAGGGTCCTGGGAGGCTCTGGAAGGGTCTGGGGGCTTTTAGAAGGGTCCTGGGGGTCTTTAGAAGGGTCTGTGGGCTTTTTGAATAGTCCTGGGGGGCCCTAGAATGCTCTGGGGGCTTTTAGAAGGGTCCTGTGGGGCTCTAGAAGAGTGTGAGGGATTTTAGAAGAGTCCTGGGGGCCTCTAGAAGGGTCTGAGGGATTTTAGAAGGGTCCTGGGATTCTCTAGAAGGGTCTGGGTGCTTTTAAAAGGATCCGGGGAGGGTCTAGAAGGGACTGGGTGCTTTTAGATGGCTCCTGGGGGTCTCTAGAAGGGTCTGGGGGATTTTAGAAGGGTCCTGGTGGTCTCTAGAAGGGTCTGGGGGCTTTTAGAAGGGTCCTGGGGAGCTCTAGAATGGTCTCGAGGCTTTTAGAAGGGTCCTGGTGGGCTCTAGAAGGGTCTGGGGGCTTTTAGAAGGGTCCTGGGGAGCTCTAGAATGGTCTGGGGGCTTTTAGAAGGGTCCTGGGGACTCTAGAAGGGTCTGCGGTCTTTCAGAAGGGTCCTGGTGGCCTCTAGACTGGTCTGGAGGCTTTTAGAAGGGTCCTGGAGGGCTCTAGAATGGTCTGGGGGCATTTAGAAGGGTCCCGGGGGGCTCTAGAAGGGTCTGGGGGCTTTTAGAAGTATCTTGGGGGCCTCTAGAAGTGTCTGGGGCTTTTAGAAGGGTCCTGGGGGGCTCTAGAAGAGTGTGGGCGCTTTTTGAAGGGTTCTGGGAGGCTCCAGTTGGGTCTGGGTGCTTTTAGAACGATCCGGGGAGGCTCTAGAAGGGTCTGGGGGCATTCAGAAGGGTCCGGGGGGGCTCTAGAAGGGTCTGGGGGCTTTTAGAAGGGACCTGGGTGCCTCTAGAAGGGTCTGGGTTCTTTTAGAAGAGTCCTGCGGGACTCTAGAAGGCTCTGAGGGCTTTTAGAAGGGTCCTGGGGTGCTCTTGAAGGGTCTGGGGACCATTAGAGGGGCCTTGGGGGCCTCTAGAATTGTCTGGGGGATTTTAAAAGGGTCCTGGGTAGCTCTAGAAGGGTCTGGGGACTTTTAGAAGGGTCCTGGGAGGCTCTAGAAGGGTCTGGGGGCTTTCAGAAGGGTCATGAGGGGCTCTAGAATAGTTTGTGGTCTTTTAAAAAGGTCCTGGGAGGCTCTAGATGGGTGTGGGGGCATTTAGAAGGGTCCTGGGGGGCTCTAGAATTTTCTGGGTGCTTTTAGAAGGGTCCTGGGGGGCTCTAGAAGGGTCATTGGGCTTTAAGAAGGGTCCTGGGGGGCTCTAGATGGGTCTGGGGTCTTTTAGAAGGGTCCTGGCGGCCTCTAGAAGGGTCCGGGGGCTTTGAAAGGGACCTAGGGGCCTCTAGAATGGTCTGGGGTCTTTTAGAAGGGTCCGTGGAGGCTCTAGAAGGGTCTGGGTGCTTTCAGAAGGGTCCTTGGGGATTCTAGAACGGTCTGGGGACCATTAGAGGGGCCCTGGGGGCCTCTAGAAGGGTCTGGAGTATTTTATAAGGGTCCTGGGGAGCTCTAGAATGGTCTTGGTGCTCTTAGAAGGGTCCTGGGGTGCTCTAGAAGGATCTGGGGGCTTTTAGAATGGTCCTGGGGGGATCTAGAAGGGTCTGGGGGTTTTCAGAAGGGTCCTGGGAGGCTCCAGATGGGTCTGGGGGCTTTTTGAACGATCCGGGGAGGGTCTAGAAGGGTCTGGGGGCTTTCAGATTGGTCCTGGGGGGCTCTAGAAGGGTCTGGGGGCTTTTAGAAGGGTCTTGATGGCCTCTAAAAGGGTCTGGGGTCTTTTAGAAGAGTCCTGGGGAGCTCTAGAATGGTCTGGGGGCTTTTAGAATAGACCTGGGTGGCTCTTGAATGGTCTGGGGACTTTTGGAAGGGACCTAGGGGCCACTAGAATGGTCTGGGAGCTTTTAGAAGGGTCCGTGGAGGCTCTAGAAGGGTCTGGGGGCTTTTAGAAGGGTCCTTGGGGGTTATAGAAGGGTCTGGGGACAATTAGAGGGGCCCTGGGGGCCTCTAGAAGGGTCTGGAGTATTTTAGAAGGGTCCTGGGGTGCTCTAGAAGGGTCTGGGTGCTTGTAGAAGGGTCCTGGGGGGCTCTAGAAGGGTCTGGGGTCTTTTAGAAGGGTCCTGGGGAGCTCTAGAATGGTCTGGGTGCTTTTAGAAGGGTCCTGGGGGGCTCTATAAGGGTCTGGGGTCTTTTAGAAGGGTCCTGGGGAGCTCTAGAATGGTCTGGGTGCTTTTAGAAGGGTCCTGGGGGGCTCTAGAAGGGTCTGGGTACCATTAGAGGGGACCTGGGTGCCTCTAGAAGGGTCTGGGGTCTTTTAGAAGAGTCCTGGGGAGCTCTAGAAGGGTCTGGGTGCTTTTAGAAGGATCCTGGTTGCCTCTAGAAGAATCTGGGGGCTTTTAGAATGATCCTGGGGGGCTCTAGAAGGGTCTGGGGGCTTTCAGAAGGGTCCTGGGGGGCTCTAGAAGGGTCTGGGGGCTTTTAGAAGGGTCCTGTGGGCCTCTAGAAGTGTCTAGGGGCTTTTAGAAGGGTCCTGGGAGGCTCCAGATGGGTCTGGGTGCTTTTAGAACGATCCGGGGAGGCTCTAGAAGGGTCTGGGGGCTTTCAGATGGGTACTGTAGGGCTCTAGAAGGGTCTGGGTGCTTTTAGAAGGGTCCTGGTGTGCTCTAGAAGGGTCTGGGGACCTTTAGAGGGGCCTTTGGGGCCTCTAGAAGGGTCTGGGGGATTTTAGAAGGGTCCTGGGTAGCTCTAGAAGGGTCTGGGGACTTTTAGAAGGGTCCTGGGGGGCTCTAGAAGGGTCTGGGGGCTTTTAGAATTGTCCTGGGGGGCTCTAGAAGGCTCTGCGTGCTTTTAGAATGGTCCTGGGTAGCTCTAGAAGGGTCTGGGGGCTTTTTGAAGGGACCTAGGGGCCTCTAGAAGGGTCTGGGGGCTTTTAGAAGGTTCCTGGGGTGCTCTAGAAGGGTCAGGGGGATTTTAGAAGGGTCCTGGGGGGCTCTAGATGGGTCTGGGGTCTTTTAGAAGGGTCCTGGCGGCCTCTAGAATGTTCTGGGGGCTTTTAGAAGGGTCCGTGGAGGCTCTAGAAGGGTCTGGGGGCATTTAGAAGGTTCCTTGGGGATTCTAGAACGGTCTGGGGACATTAGAGGGGCCCTGGGGGCCTCTAGAAGGGTCTGGAGTATTTTATAAGGGTCCTGGGGAGCTCTAGAAGGGTCTGGTTGCTTTTAGAAGGGTCCTGGGGGGCTCTATAAGGGTCTGGGGTCTTTTAGAAGGGTCCTGGGGAGATCTAGAACGGTCTGAGTGCTTTTAGAAGGATCCTGGGGGGCTCTAGAAGGGTCTGGGTACCATTAGATGGGCCCTGGATGCCTCTAGAAGGGTCTGGGGTCTTATAGAAGAGTCCTGGGGAGCTCTAGAAGGGTCTGGGGGCTTTTACAAGGATCCTGGTTGCCTCTAGAAGAATCTGGGGGCTTTTAGAATGGTCCTGGGGGGCTCTAGAAGGGTCTGGGGGCTTTCAGAAGGGTCATGGGGGGCTCTAGAAGGGTCTGGGTGCTTTTAGAAGGGTCCTGGGGGCTCTAGATGGGTCTGGGGGCTTTTAGAAGGGTCCTGGGGGCCTCTAGAAGGGTCTAGGGGCTTTTAGAAGGGTCCTGGGAGGCTCCAGATGGGTCTGGGTTTTTTTAGAACGATCCGGGGAGGCTCTAGAAGGGTCTGGGGGCTTTTAGAAGAGTCCTGGGGGCCTCTAGAAGGGTCTGGGGTCTTTTAGAAGAGTCCTGGGGAGCTCTAGAATGGTCTGGGGGCTTTTAGAATAGTCCTGGGTGGCTCTAGAATGGTCTGGGGACTTTTAGAAGGGTCCTGGCGGGATCTAGAAGGGTCTGGGGGCTTTCAGAAGGGTCCTGCTGGACTCTAGAAGGGTCTGGAGGCTTTTAGAAGGGTCCTGTGAGGCTCTAGAATGGTCAGGGGGCTGTTAGAACTGTCCTGAGGGGCTCTAGAAGGGTCTGGGGGCTTTTAGAAGGGTCCTGGGTGCCTCTAGAAGGGTCTGGGGGTTTTTGGAAGGGACCTGGGGGGCTGTAGAAGGGTCAGGGAGCTGTTAGAATGGTCCTGGGTGGCTCTATAAGGGTCTGGGGGCTTTTAGAAGGGTCCTGGGGGCCTCTAGAAGGGTCTGGGGGCTTTTGGAAGGGACCTAGTGGCATCTAGAAGGGTCTGGAGAATTTTAGAAGGGTCCTGGGGAGCTCTAGAACGGTCTGGGTGCTTTTAGAAGGTTCCTGGATGGCTCTAGAAGGGTCTGGAAGCTTTTAGAATGGTCCTGGGGGGCTCAGAAGGGTCTGGGGGCTTTTAGAAGGATCCTGGTTGCCTCTAGAAGAATCTGGGAGCTTTTAGAATGGTCCTGGGGGGCTCTAGAAGGGTCTGGGGGCTTTCAGATGGGTCCTGGGGTGCTCTAGAAGGGTCTAGGGACCATTAGAGGGGCCTTGGGGGCCTCTAGAAGGGTCTGGGGTATTTTAGAAGAATCCGGTGAGGCTCTAGAAGGGTCTGGGGGCCTTTAGAAGGGTCCTGGGGAGCTCTAGAAGGGTCTGGAGGCTTTTAGAATCGTCCTGGGGGGGCTCTAGAAGGGTCTGGGGTATTTTAGAAGGGTCCTGGGGGACTCTAGAAGGGTCTGTTGTCTTTTAGAAGGGTCCTGGGGAGCTCTAGAATGGTCTGGGGGCTTTTAGAAGGGTCCTGGGGGGCTCTAGAATGATCTGGGGGCTCTTAGAAGGGACCTGGGGGTCTCTAGAAGGGTCTGGGTGCTTTCAGAAGGGTCCTCCGGGCCTCTAGAAGGGTCTTTAGGCTTTTAGAATGGTCCTGGGGGGCTCTAGAATGGTCTGGGTGCATTTAGAAGGGTCCAGGGGGGCTCTAGAATGGTCTGGGGGCTTTTAGAAGGATCATGGGGGACTCTAGAAGGGTCTGGGTCTTTTAGAAGGGTCCTGGGGCCCTCTAGAAGGGTCTGGGGGCTTTTGGAAGGGACCTAGGGGCCTCTAGAAGGGTCTGGAGGATTTTAGAAGGATCCTGGGGAGCTCTAGAAAGGTCTGGGTGCTTTTAGAAGGGTCCTGGGGGGCTCTAGAATGGTCTGGGGTCTTTTAGAAGGGTCTTGCGGGTCTCTAGATGGCTCTGAGGGCTTTTAGAAGGGTCTTTGTGGGCTCTAGAAGGGTCTGGGGAACATTAGAGGGGCACTGGGGGCCTCTAGAAGGTTCTGGGGGATTTTAGAAGGGTCCTGGGGAGATCTAGAAGGGTCTGGGTGCTTTTAGAAGGGTCCTCGGAGGCTCTAGAAGGGTCTGGAGGCTTTTAGAATGGTCCTGGGGGGCTCTAGAAGGGTCTGGGTGCTTTTAGATGGGTCCTGGGGGGATCTAGATGGCTCTGGGGTCTTTTAGAAGGGTCCTGGGGGCCTCTAGATGGGTCTGAGGGATTTTAGAAGGGTCCTGGGAGGTTCTAGAAGGGTCTGGGTGATTTTAGAAGGGTCCTGAGTGGCTCTAGAATGTTCTGGGGGCTTTTAGAAGGGTCCTGGGGGGCTCTAGAAGGGTCTGGGGGCTTTTAGAAGGGTCCTGGGGAGCTCTAGAATGGTCAGGGTGCTTTTAGAAGGGTTCTGGGGGGTTCTAGAAGGGTCTGGGGGATTTTAGAAGGGTCTTGGGGGGCTCTAGAATAGTCTGGGGGCTTTCAGAATGGTCCTGGGGGCCTCTAGAAGGGTCTGGAGACTTTTAGAAGGGTCCTGGGGTTCTCTACAAGGGTCTGGGGGCACTTAGAAGGTTGCTGGGGGGCTCTAGAAGGGTCTGGGGGCTTTTAGAAGGATCCGGGGAGGGTCTAGAAGGGTCTGGGGGCCTTTAGAAGGGTACTGGGGGGCTCTAGAAGGGTCTGGGGGATTTTAGAAGGGTCCTGGGGGAATCTAGAAGGGCCTGGGGGCTTTTAGAAGGGTCCTGTGGGCATCTAGAAGGCTCTGGGTGTTTTTAGAAGGGTCCTGGGAGCCTCTAGAAGGGTCTGAGGGATTTTAGAAGGGTCCTGTGAGGCTGTAGAAGGGTCTGGGTGCTTTTAGAAGGACCCGGGATGGGTCTAGAAGGGTCTGGGGGCTTTTAGAAGGGTCTGGAGAATTTTAGAAGGGTCCTGGGGAGCTCTAGAACGGTCTGGGTGCTTTTAGAAGGGTCCTGGAATGCTCTAGAAGGGTCTGGAAGCTTTTAGAAGGGTCCTTGGGGGCTCTAGAAGGGTCTGGGGAACATTAGAGGGGGCCTGGGGGACTCTAGATGGGTCTGGGGTCTTTTAGAAGAGTCCTGGGGAGCTCTAGAAGGGTCTGGGGGCTTTTAGAAGGATCCTGGTTACCCTAAGAAGAATCTGGGGGCTTTTAGAATGGTCCTGGGGGGCTCTAGAAGGGTCTGGGGGCTTTCAGTTGGGTCCTGAGTGGGCTCTAGAAGGGTCTGGGTGCTTTTAGAAGGGTCCTGGGGTGCTCTAGAAGGGTCTAGGGACCATTAGAGGGGCCTTGGGGGCCTCTAGATAGGTCTGGGGCATTTTAGAAGAATCCGGGGAGGCTCTAGAAGGGTCTGGGGGCCTTTAGAAGGGTCCTGGGGAGCTCTAGAAGGGTCTGAAGGCTTTTAGAAGCGTCCTGGGGGGCTCTAGAAGGGTGTGGGGGCTTTTAGAAGGGTTCTGGGGGCATCTAGAAGGCTCTGGGGGCTTTTAGAAGGGTCTTGGGGGCCTATAGAAGGGTCTGAGGGATTTTAGAAGGGTCCTGGGAGGCTCTAGAAGGGTCTGGGTGCTTTTAGAAGGATCCGGGGAGGGTCTAGAAGTGTCTGGGTGCTTTTAGATGGCTCCTGGGGGGCTCTAGAAGGGTCTGGGGTATTTTAGAAGGGTCCTGGGGGACTCTAGAAGGGTCTGTTGTCTTTTAGAAGGGTCCTGGGGAGCTCTAGAAGTATCTGGGGGCTTTTAGAAGGGTCCTGGGGGGCTCTAGAATGATCTGGGGGCTCTTAGAAGGGACCTGGTGGTCTCTAGAAGGGTCTGGGTGCTTTCAGAAGGGTCCTCCGGGCCTCTAGAAGGGTCTTTAGGCTTTTAGAATGGTCCTGGGGGGCTCTAGAATGGTCTGGGTGCATTTAGAAGGGTCCCGGGGGCTCTAGAATGGTCTGGGGGCTTTTAGAAGGATCATGGGGGACTCTAGAAGGGTCTGGGGGCTTTTAGAAGCGTCCTGGGGGCCTCTAGAAGGGTCTGGGCGCTTTTGGAAGGGACCTAGGGGCCTCTAGAAGGGTCTGGAGGATTTTAGAAGGGTCCTGGGGAGCTCTAGAAAGGTCTGGGTGCTTTTAGAAGGGTCCTGGGGGGCTCTAGAATGGTCTGGGGGCTTTTAGAAGGGTCTTGCGGGTCTCTAGAAGGCTCTGGGGGCTTTTAGAAGGGTCCTTGTGGGCTCTAGAAGGGTCTGGGGAACATTAGAGGGGCCCTGGGGGCCTCTAGAAGGTTCTGGGGGATTTTAGAAGGGTCCTGGGGAGATCTAGAATGGTCTGGGGTCTTTTAGAAGGGTCCTCGGAGGCTCTAGAAGGGTCTGGGGGCTTTTAGAATGGTCCTGGGGGGCTCTAGAAGGGTCTGGGTGCTTTTAGAAGGGTCCTGGGGGGATCTAGATGGATCTGGGGTCTTTTAGAAGGGTCCTGGGAGGCTGTAGAAGGGTCTGGGTGCTTTTAAAAGTATCCGGGGAGGGTCTGGAAGAGTCTGGGGTCTTTTAGAAGGGTTCTGGGGGGTTCTAGAAGGGTCTGGGGGATTTTAGAAGGGTCTTGGGGGGCTCTAGAATAGTCTGGGGGCTTTCAGAAGGGTCCTGGGGGCCTCTAGAATTGTCTGGAGACTTTTAGAAGGGTCCTGGGGTTCTCTACAAGGGTCTGGGGGAACTTAGAAGGTTACTGGGGGGCTCTAGAAGGGTCTGGGGGCTTTTAGAAGGATCCGGGGAGGGTCTAGAAGGGTCTGGGGGCCTTTAGAAGGGTACTGGGGGGCTCTAGAAGGGTCTGGGGGATTTTAGAAGGGTCCTGGGGGAATCTAGAAGGGCCTGGGGTCTTTTAGAAGGGTCCTGTGGGCATCTAGAAGGCTCTGGGTGCTTTTAGAAGGACCCGGGGTGGGTCTAGAAGGGTCTGGGGGCTTTTAGAAGGGTCCTGGGGGGCTCTAGAATGGTCTGGGGGATTTTAGAAGGGTCCTGGGGGTCTCTAGAAGGGTCTGTTGGCTTTTAGAAGGGTCCTGGAAAGCTCTAGATGGGTCTGGGTGTTTTTAGAAGGGTCCTGGGGGGCTCTAGAATGGTCTGGGGGCATTTAGAAGGGTCCCGGGGGGCTCTAGAAGGGTCTGGGTGATTTTTGAAGGATCTTGGGGGCCTCTAGAAGGGTCTGGGGGCTTTTAGAAGGGTCCTGGGTTGCTCTAGAAGTGTGTGGGCGCTTTTAGAAGGGTCCTGGTGTCATCTAGATGGCTCTGGTGGCTTTCAGATGGGTCCTGCGGGCTTCTAGAAGGGTCTGAAGGATTTTAGAAGGGTCCTGGGAGGCTGTAGAAGGGTCTGGGTGCTTTTAAAAGTATCCGGGGAGGGTCTGGAAGAGTCTGGGGTCTTTTAGAAGGGTCCTGGGGTGCTCTAGAAGGGTCTGGGGGCTTTCAGAAGGGTCCTGGGGGGCTCTAGAATGGTCTGGAGAGTTCTAGAAGGGTCCTGGGGGGCTCTAGAAGTGTCTGAGGGATTTTAGAAGGGACCTAGTGGCATCTAGAAGGGTCTGGAGAATTTTAGAAGGGTCCTTGGGAGGTCTAGAACGGTCTGGGTGCTTTTAGAAGGGTCCTGGAGGGCTCTAGAAGGGTCTGGAAGCTTTTAGAAGCGTCCTTGGGGGCTCTAGAAGGGTCTGGGTAATATTAGAGGGGGCCTGGGCGACTCTAGATGGGTCTGGGGTCTTTTAGAAGAGTCCTGGGGAGCTCTAGAAGGGTCTGGGGGCTTTTAGAAGGATCCTGGTTGCCTCTAGAAGAATCTGGGGGCTTTTAGAATGGTCCTGGGGGGCTCTAGAAGGGTCTGGGGGCTTTCAGATGGGTCCTGGGGGGCTCTAGAAGGGTCTATGTGCTTTTAGAAGGGTCCTGGGGTGTTCTAGAAGGGTCTAGGGACCATTAGAGGGGCCTTGGGGGCTTCTAGAAGGGTCTGGGGGATTTTAGAAGAATCCGGGGAGGCTCTAGAAGGGTCTGGGGGCCTTTAGAAGGGTCCTGGGGAGCTCTAGAAGGGTCTGGAGGCTTTTAGAAGCGTCCTGGGTGGCTCTAGAAGGGTGTGGGGGCTTATAGAAGGGTCCTGGGGGCATCTAGAAAGCTCTGGGGGCTTTTTAAAATTGTCTTGGGGGCCTCTAGAAGGGTCTGAGGGATTTTAGAAGGGTCCTGGGAGGCTCTAGAAGGGTCTGGGTGCTTTTAGAAGGATCCGGGGAGGGTCTAGAAGGGTCTGGGTGCTATTAGATGGCTCCTGGGGGGCTCTAGAAGGGTCTGGGGTATTTTAGAAGGGTCCTGGGGGACTCTAGAAGGGTCTGTTGTCTTTTAGAAGTGTCCTGGGGAGCTCTAGAATGGTCTGGGGGCTTTTAGAAGGGTCCTGGTGGGCTCTAGAAGGGTCTGGGGGCTTTTAGAAGGGTCCTGGGTAGCTCTAGAAGTGTCTGGGGGCTTTTAGAAATGTCCTGGGGGGCTCTAGAAGGGTTTGGAGGCTTTTAGAAGGGTCCTGGGGGCCTCTAGAAGGGTCTGGGGGCTTTTAGAAGGGTCCGTGGAGGATCTAGAACGGTCTGGGAGCTTTTAGAAGGTTCCTGGGGGGCTCTAGAAGGGTCTGGGTTCTTTTAGAAGGGTCCTCGGTGGCTCTAGAAGGGTCTAGGGTATTGTAGAAGGGTCCTAAGGGGGTTTAGTAGGGCCTGGGGGGCTTTATAAGATTTTGGGGGCCTTTATAAGGTTTTGGGGGGCTCTAGAAAGTCCGGGGGCTTTGAGAAGCACACTGGGGGCTCTAAAAGGGTCTGGGGGATTTTAGAATGTTCCTGGGGGCTCTAGACGTGTCTGGGTGCTTTTAGAAGGTTCCTGGGGGGCTCTAGAAGGGTCTGGGTGCTTCTAGAGCAAAAATTTTCATTTTGCACATTTGGGGAATTCGCAGGAGTCAGCACACCCGGAGTGCAAAGGATGAGCCTGGCCTGGGAAAAGCACCTGCTTGATCAGGGTGTCTCCCCTGCCAGCTAAGTACAAAGGCCCCAGACCATTCTAGAGCCCCAAAGGACCCTTCCAAAAGCCCCCAGACCCTTCTGGAGACGTTCAGGTTCCTTTGAAAAGGCCCAAGACCCTTCTAGAGCCTCCCAAGACCCTTCTAAAAGACCCCAGACCCTTCTAGAGACGCCCAGGACCATTCTAAAAGCACCCAGACCCTTCTAGAGCCCCCCTGGACCCTTCTAAAAGCTTCCAGACCCTTCTAGAGCCCCCCAGGACCATTCTAAAAGCCCCCAGACCCTTCTAGAGCCCCCCTGGACCATTCTAAAAGCTCCCAGACCATTCTAGAGCCTCCCAGGACCATTCTAAAAGCCCCCAGACCTTTCTAGAGCCCCCCAGGACCCTTCTAAAAGCTTCCAGACCCTTCTAGAGCCACCCACGACCCATCTAAAAGCCCCCAGACCCTTCTAGAACATCCCCGGTTCCTTCTAAAAGAACCAAGACACTTCTAGAGGCACCGAATACCCTTCTAAAATCCTGCAGAGCCTTCTAGAGCCCCCCAGGACCCTTCTAAAAGACCCCAGACACTTCTACAGCCCCCCAGGACCCTTGTAAAAGCCCCCAGACCCTTCTACAGACCCCCAGGACCCTTCTAAAAGCCTCCAGACCCTTGTAGAGGCCCCAGGGCCCCTCTTAAGCCGCCCCGTCCCTTCTATAGCCTCCCCGGACCCTTCTAAAAGACCCTCGACTCTTCTAGAGGCCCCCTTGACACTATAAAAGCCCCCAGACCTTTCTAGAGCCCCCCAGGACACTTCTAAAAGCCCCCAGACCCTTCTAGAGCCCCCCAGGACCCTTCTAAAAACTTCCAGACCCTTCTAGAGCCTCCCAGTACCCTTCTAAAAGACGCCAGAGCCTTCTAGAGGCCCCAGGGCCCCTCTTAAGCCCCCCCGTCCCTTCGAGAGCACCCCAGGACCCTTCTAAAAGCCGCCAGACCCTTCTAGGGCACCCCAGGACCCTTCTAAAAGACCCCAGACCCTTCTAGAGCCCCCCCGGACCATTCTAAAAACCCCTAGACCCTTCTAGAGGCGCCCAGGACCCTTCTGAAAGCCCCCAGATCCTTCTAGAGCCCCACAGGACCCTTCTAAAAGCACCCAGACCCTTCTAGAGCACCCCAGGACCCTTCTAGAAGCACCCAGACCCTTCTAGAGAACCCCAGGACCATTCTGAAAGCCCCCAGACCCTTCTAGAGACCCCTGGACCCTTCAAAAAGGCCCTAGATACTTCTTGAGGCCCCTAGGACCCTTCTGAAAGCCCCCAGAACCTTCTAGAGCCTCCCCAGACCCTTCTAAAAGCACCCAGACCCTTCTAGAGACTTCCCGGAACCTTCTAAAAGCCCGCAGACCATTCTAGAGACCACCAGGACCATTCTGAAAGCCCACAGAACCATCTAGAGCCACCCAGGACCCTTCTAAAGCACCCAGACCATTCTAGAGACGCCCTGTACCCTTCTATAAGCCCCCAGACCCTTCTAGAGCCAACCAGGACCCTTTTAAAAGCACCCAGACCCTTCTAGAGACCCCCAGGACCCTTATAAAAGCCCCCAGACCCTTCTAGACCACCCCAGGACCCTTCTACAAGACCCAGACCCTTCTAGATCCCCCCAGGACCCTTCTAATAGCACCCAGACCCGTCTAGAGGCCACCAGGACCCTTCTACAAGTCCCCAGACCCTTCTAGAGACCCCCGCACCCTTGTAAAAATCCCCAGACCCTTCTAGAGGCCACCAGGACCCTTCTAAATGCCCCCAGATCCTTCTAGACCCCCCCAGGACCCTTCTAAATGCCCCCAGATCCTTCTAGAGCCCCCCAGGACCATTCTAAAAGCCCCCAGACCCTTCTATATTCCCCTGGACCCTTATAAAAGGCCACAGACACTTCTAGACCCTCCCCGGATATATCTAAAAGCCCCCAGACCCTTCTAGAGTAGCCCAGGACCCTTCTAATAGCCCCCAGACCCGTCTAGATGCCACCAGGACCCTTCTAAAAGTCCCCAGACCCTTCTAGAGAGCCCCGGACCCTTGTAAAAGCCCCCAGACCCTTCTAGAGCCTCCCAGGTCCCTTCTAAACGCCCCCAGACCCTTCTAGAGGCCCCCAGGACCCTTCTAAAAGCCTCTAGACCCTTCTAGAGCACCCCAGGACCCTTCTAAAAGCACCCAGAGCCTTCTAGAGCCTCCCAGGACCATTCTAAAAGCCCCCAGACCCTTCTAGAGCCCCCCAAAACCCTTTTAAGAGACCCCAGACCCTTCTAGAGCCCCCTAGGATCGTTCAAAAAGCATAAAGACCCTTCTAGACCGTTCCCGGATCATTCTAAAAGCCCCCAGACCCTTCTAGAGCCCCTCAGGACCCTTCTAAATGCCCCCACACCCTTCTAGAGCCCCCCAGGACCCATCTAAAAGCACTCAGACCATTCTAGAGGCCCCAAGGACCATTCTAAAAGCCACCGGACCTATCTAGAGCCCCCCAGGACCATTCTAAAAGCCCCCAGACCCTTCTAGAGCCCCCTAGGTCCCTACTAAAAGTTCCCAGACCCTTCTAGAGACCCCCAGGACCCTTCTAAATGTCCCTAGACCCTTCTAGACCCTCCCCGGATCTTTCTAAAAGCCCCCAGACCAATCTAGATCCTCCCAGGACCCTTCTAAAAGGACCCAGACTTTTCTAGAGGCCCCAGGACCCTTCTAAAAGACCCCAGACTATTCTAGAGCCCCCCAGGACGCTTCTAAAAGACCCCAGACCCTTCTAGATGCCCCCAGGACCCTTCTACAAGACCACAGACCCTTCTAGAGCCCCCCAGGACCATTCCAATAGCCCCCACACCCGTCTAGAGGCTACCAGGACCCTTCTAAAAGTCCCCAGACCCTTCTAGAGCCCCCCCGGACCTTTGTAAAAGCCCCCAGACCCTTCTAGAGGCCCCCAGGACCCTTCTAAAAGCCTCTAGACCCTTCTAAAGCCCCCCAGGACCCTTCTAAAAGCACCCAGACCCTTTTAGAGCCTCCCAGGACCATTCTAAAAGCCCCCAGACCATTCTAGAGTCCCCCAAGACCCTTCTGAAAGCCCCCAGAACCTTCTAGAGCCAACCAGGACCCTTCTAAAAGCACCCAGACCCTTCTAGAGCACCCCAGGACCCTTCTAAATGCTCCCAGTCCCTTCTAGACCCCCCCAGGACCCTTCTAAATGACCCCAGACCCATCTAGAGCCCCCCAGGACCCTTCTAATAGCCCCCAGACCCGTCTAGAGGCCACCAGGACCCTTCTGAAAGCCCCCAGACCCTTCTAGAGCCCCCCCGGACCCTTGTAAAATTCCCCAGACCCTTCTAGAGCCTCCCAGGTCCCTTCTAAACGCCCCCAGACCCTTCTAGAGGCCCCCAGGACACTTCTAAAAGCCTCTAGACCCTTCTAGAGCACCCCAGGACCCTTCTAAAAGCACCCAGAGCCTTCTAGAGTCTCCCAGGACCATTCTAAAAGCCCCCAGACCCTTCTAGAGCCCCTCAGGACCCTTCTAAATGCCCCCAGACCATTCTAGAGCCCCCCAGGACCCATCTAAAAGCCCCCAGACCATTCTAGAGGCCCCCAGGACCCTTCTAAAAGCCACCGGACCCTTCTAGAGCCCACCAGGAACCTTCTAAAAGACCCCAGACACTTCTAGAGCCCACTAGGATCCTTCAAAAAGCATAAAGACCCTTCTAGACCATCCCCGGATCATTCTAAATGTCCCCAGACATTTCTAGAGGCACCCAGGACCCTGATAAATGCACCCAGACCCTTCTAGAGCCACCCAGGACCCATCTAAAAGCCCCCAGACACTTCTAGATGCCCCCAGGACCCTTCTAAAAGACCCCAGACCCTTCTAGAGCCCCCCAGGACCATTCTAAAAGCCCCCAGACCCTTCTAGATCCCCCCAGGACCCTTATAAAAGGCCGCAGACACTTCTAGACCCTCCCCGGATATTTCTAAAAGCCCCCAGACAATTCTAGAGACCCCCAGGACCATTCTAAAAGCCCCCAGACCCTTCTAGAGCAGCCCAGGACCCTTCTAAAAGACCCCAGACCCTTCTAGAGCCCCCCCGAACCCTTCTAAAAGACCCTAGACAATTCTACAGGCCCCCAAGACCCTTCTGAAAGCACCCATAACTTTCTAGAGCCACACAGGACCTTTCTAAAAGCACCCAGACCCTTCTAGAGCACCCCAGGACCCTTCTAAAAGCCCCAGTCCCTTCTAGACCCCCCCAGGACCCTTCTAAATGACCCCAGATCCTTCTAGAGCCCCCCAGGACCCTTCTAAAAGCACCCAGACCCTTCTAGAGCCTCCCAGGACCATTCTAAACGCCCCCAGACCCTTCTAGAGCAGCCCAGGACCCTTCTAAAAGCACCCAGACCCTTCTAGAGCCCCCCAGGGTCCCTCTTAAGGCACCCCGTCGCTTCTAGAGCACACCAGGACCCATCTAAAAGTCCCTAGACCCTTCTAGAGCACGCCAGGACCCATCTAAAAGCCCCCAGACCCTTCTAGAGCCCCCCCGGACCCTTCTAAAAGCCCCTAGCCCCTTCTAGAGGACCCCAAGACCCTTCTGAAACCCCCCAGAACCTTCTAGAGCCCCACAGGACACTTCTAAAAGCACCCAGACCGTTCTACAGAATCCCAAGACCCTATAAAAGCCCCCAGACCCTTCTAGAGCCCCCCAGGACACTTCTAAAAGCCCCCAGACCCTTCTAGAGCCACCCAGGACCCTTCTAAAAACTTCCAGACACTTCTAGAGCCCCCCAGGACCCTTCTAAAAGCCCCCAGACCATTCTAGAGGCCCCAGGGACCCTCTTAAGCCCCCCCGTCCCTTCTAGAGCACCCCAGGACCATTCTAAAAGCCCCCAGACTTTCTAGAGCCCCCCAGGACCATTCTAAAAGCACCCAGACCCTTCTAGAGATCCCCAGGACCATTCTGAAAGCACCCAGAATCTTCTAGAGCACCCCAGGACCCTTCTAAAAGCACCCAGACAGGTCTAGAGACGCCCGGGACCCTTCTAAAAGCCCCCAGACCCTTCTAGAGCCACCCAGGACTCTTCTAAAAGACCCAGACCCTTCTAGAGCCTCCCAGGACCCTTCTAAAAGCACCCAGACCCTTCTAGAGCACCCCAGGACCCTTCTAATAGCCCCCAGACCCGTCTAGAGGCCACCAGGACCCTTCTAAAAGTCCCCAGACCCTTCTAGAGCCCCCCCGGACACTTGTAAAAGCCTACAGACCCTTCTAGAGCCTCCCAGGTCCCTTCTAAACGCCTCCAGACCCTTCTAGAGGCCCCCAGGACCCACCTAAAAGCCTCTAGACCCTTCTAGAGCACACCAGGACCCTTCTAAAAGTACCCAGACCCTTCTAGAGCCTCCCAGGACCATTCTAAAAGCCCCCAGACCCTTCTAGAGCCCCCCAATACCCTTTTAAAAGACCCCAGACCCTTCTAGAGCCTCCTAGGATCGTTCAAAATGCATAAAGACCCTTCTAGACCATTCTCGGATCATTCTAAACGCCCCCAGACCCTTCTAGAGCCCCTCAGGACCCTTCTAAATGCCCCCAGACCCTTCTAGAGCCCCCCAGGACCCATCTAAAAGCCCCCAGACCATTCTAGAGGCCCCCAGGACCCTTCTAAAAGCCACCGGACCCTTCTAGAGCCCCCCAGGACCATTCTAAAAGCCCCCAGACTCTTCTAGAGCCCCCCAGGTTCCTACTAAAAGTTCCCAGACCCTTCGAGAGCCCCCCAGGACCCTTCTAAAAGCCTCCAGACCCTTCTAGACCCTCCCCGGATCATTCTAAAAGCCCCCAGACCATTCTAGATCCTCCAAGGACCCTTCTAAAAGCCCCCAGACTCTTCTAGACCCACCCAGGACCCTACTAAAAGCCCCCAGACCCTTCTAGAGGCACCCAGGACCCATCTTAAGGCGCCCAGACCATTCTAAAGCACGCCAAGACCCTTCTAAAAGCCCCCAGACCCTTCTAGAGCCCTCCAGGACACTTCCAATAGGCCGCAGACACTTCTAGACACTCCCCGGATCATTCTAAAAGCCCCCAGACAATTCTAGAGACCCCCAGGACCATTCTAAAAGACTCCAGACCCTTCTAGAGCACCCCAGGACCCTTCTAAAAGCCCCCAGACCCTTCTAGACCCCCCCAGGGCCCCTCTTAAGGCACCCCGTCCCTTCTAGAGCACACCAGGACCCTTCTAAAAGCAACCAGACCCTTCTAGAGACCCCCAGGACCATTCTAAAAGCCCGCAGACCCTTCTAGACCCTCCCCGGATCTTTCTGAAAGCCCCCAGACCCTTCTAGAGCCCCCTAGGATTCTTCAAAAAGCATCCACACCATTCTAGACCGTCCCCGGATCATTCTAAAAGCCCCCAGACACTTCTAGAGCCCCCCAGGACACTTCTAAAAGACCCCTGACCCTTCTAGAGACCCCTAGGACCCATCTAAAAGCCCCAGACCCTTCTAGAGCAACCCAGGACCCTTCTAAAGGCACCCAGACCCTTCTAGAACCCACACAGGCACCTTCTAAAAGCCACCAGACCCTTCTAGAGGCCCCCAGGGCCCCTCTTAATGCACCCTGTCCATTCTAGAGGCACCCAGGACCCTTCTAAAAGTACCCAGACCCTTCTAGAGCACCCCAGGACTCTTCTAAAAGCCCCCAGACCCTTCTAGAGCCCCCCAGGACCCTTCTAAAGGCACCCAGACCCTTCTAGAACCCACCCAGGACCCTTCTAAAAGCACCCAGACCTTTCTAGAGGCCCCCAGGACACTTCTAAAAGCACCCAGACCCTTCTAGATTTCCCCAGGACCCTTCTAAAAGAACCCAGACACTTCTAGAGCCCCCCAGGACCCTTCTAAAAGCCCCCAGACCCTTCTAGAGGCACCCAGGGCCATTTTTAAGGCCCCCAGACCTTTCTAGAGCCCCCCAGGACCATTCTAAAAGTCCCCAGACCCTTCTAGAGCCCCCCAGGACCCTTCTAAAAGCCCCCAGGCCCTTCTAGAGGACCCCAGAACCCTTCTAAAAGCCCCCAGACCCTTCTAGAGGCACCCAGGACTTTTCTACAAGACCCCAGACTCTTCTAGAGCCCCCCAGGACCCCTCTAAAAGGCCCCAGACCCTTCTAGAGCACCACAGGACCCTTCTAAAAGCCTCCAGACCCTTCTAGATCCTCCCAGGACCCTTCTAAAAGCCCCAAGACCCTTCTAGAGGCCCCCAGGACCGTTCTAAAAGACCCCAGACCCTTCTAGAGCCCCCCAGAACCGTACTAAAATCACCAAGACCATTCTAGAGCCCCCAGGATCCTTCTAAAAGCCCCCAGACACTTCTAGACCCCCCCAGGACCCTTCTACAAGCCCCCAGACCCTTCTAGAGGCACCCAGGACCCTTCTTAAAGCCCCCAGACCCTTCTAGAGGCCCCCAGGACCCTTCTAAAAGCACCCAGACCCTTCTAGAGCACCACAGGACCCTTCTACAAGCCCCCAGACCCTTCTAGAGAACCCCAGGACCCTGCTACAAGCCCCCAGACCCTTCCAGAGAACCCCAGGACCATTCTAAAATCCACCATACCCTTCTAGAGGCCCCCAGGACCCGTCTAAAAGCCTCTAGACCCTTCTAGAGCCCACCAGGCCCCTTCTAAAAGCACTCAGACCCTTCTAGAGGCCCCCAGGACCCTTATAAATGCACCCAGACCCTTCTAGAGTCTCCCAGGACCCTTCTAAAATCTCCCAGACCCTTCTAGATACCCCAGGACCCTTATAAATGCACCCAAACCCTTCTAGACCCTCCCGGGACCATTCTAAAAGCCACCAGACCCTTCTAGAGACCCCCAGGACCCTTCTAAAAGCACCCAGACCCTTCTAGAGCCCCCAAGGACCCTTCTAAAAGCACCCAGACACTTCTAGAGCCTCCCACGACCCTTCTAAATGCACCCAGACCCTTCTGGAGCCCCCCAGGACCATTCTAAAGGCCCCCAGACCTTTCTAGACCCTCCCCGGATCATTCTAAAAGCCCCCAGACCCTTCTAGAGCCCCCCATTACCCTTCTAAAAGCCCCCAGACCCTTCTAGAGGACCCAGGGCCCCTCTTAAAGCACCTCGTCCCTTCTAGAGCACCCCAGGACCCTTCTAAAAGCCCCCAGACCCTTCTAGAGCCTCCCCAGACCCTTCTAAGAGCACCCAGACCCTTCTAGAGGCCCCCAGGACCCTTCTGAAAGCCAGCAGAACATTCTAGAGCCACCCCGGACCCATCTAATAAATCCCAGACCCTTCTACATGCCCCAAGGATACTTCTAAAAGCACCCAGACCCTTCTAGAGGACCCCAGGACCCTTCTAAAAGCACCCAGACCCTTCTAGAGCCACCCAGGACCCTTCTAAAAGCCCCCAGAATCTTCTACACCCTCCCCGGATCCTTCTTAAAGACTCCAGACCCTTCTAGAGCCTCCCAAGACCCTTCTAAAAGCCCCCAGACCCTTCTAGAACACCCCAGGACCCTTCTAAAAGCCCCCAGACACTTCTAGAGCCCCCCCCGAACCTTCTAAGAGCACCCACACCTTTCTAGAGGCACCCAGAACCCATCTGAAAGCCAGCAGAACATTCTAGACCCCCCCAGGACCCTTCTAAAGGCACCCAGACCATCCTAGAGCATCCCAGGACCATTCTAAAAGCCCCCAGACCCTTCTAGACACCTCCAGGACCCTTCTAAAAGTCCCCAGAACTTTCTAGAGCCACCCAGGACTCTTCTAAAAGCCCCCAGACCCTTCTAGAGCCTCCCACGACCCTTCTAAATGCACCCAGACCCTTCTGGAGCCCCCCAGGACCATTCCAAAGGACCCCAGACCTTTCTAGAACCTCCCCGGATCATTCTAAAAGCCCCCAGACCCTTCTAGAGCCCCCCAGGCCCTTTCTAAAAGCCCCCAGACCCTTCTAGAGGCCCCCAGGGCCCCTCTTAAAGCACGTCGTCCCTTCTAGAGCACCACAGGACCCTTCTAAAAGCCCCGAGACCCTTCTAGAACATCCACAGACCCTTCTAAGAGCACCCAGACCCTTCTAGAGGCCCCCCAGGACCCTTCTAAAAGCTCCCAGACGCTTCTAGAGCCACCCAGGATCCTTCTAAAAGCCCCCAGACCTTTCTAGACCCTCCGCCATCCTTCTAAATGACCCCAGACCATTCTAGAGCCCCCCAGGACCCTTCTAAAAGCTCCCAGACCCTTCTAGACCCTCCCCTGATCATTCTAAAAGACCCCAGACCGTTCTAAAACCTCCCAGGACCCTTCTAAAGGAATCCAGACCCTTCTAGACCATCCCCGGATTATTCTAAAAGCACCCAGACCCTTCTAGAGCCCCCCAAGACCCATCTAAAAGTCTCCAGACCATTCTAGAGCCCCCCAGGACCCTTCTAAAAGCCCCCAGACCCTTCTAGACCCTCCCCTGATCATTCTAAAAGACCCCAGACCGTTCTGAAACCTCCCAGGACCCTTCTAAAAGCCCCCAGACCCTTCTAGAGGCCCCCAGGGCCACTCTTAAAGCACCTCGTCCCTTCTAGAGCACCCCAGGACCCTTCTAAAAGCCCCCAGACCCATCTAGAGCCTCCCCAGACCCTTCTAAGAGCACCCAGACCCTTCTAGAGGCACCCAGGACCCATCTGAAAGCCAGCAGAACATTCTAGAGCCCACCAGGACCCTTCTAAAGGCACCCAGACCATCCTAGAGCATCCCAGGACCCTTCTAAAAGCACCCAGAACTTTCTAGAGCCACCCAGGTCTCTTCTAAAAGCCACCAGACCCTTCTAGAGCCTCCCACGACCCTTTTAAATGCACCCAGACCCTTCTGCAGCCCCCCAGGACCATTCCAAAGGCCCCCAGACCTTTCTAGACTCTCCCCGGATCATTCTAAAAGCCCCCAGACCCTTCTAGAGCCCCCCAGGACCCTTCTAAAAGCCCGCAGACCCTTCTAGAGCACCCCAGGGCCCCTCTTAAAGCACCTCGTCTCTTCTAGAGCACCCCAGGACCCTTCTAAAAGCACCCAGACCCTTCTAGAACCTCCCCAGACCCTTCTAAGAGCACCCAGACCCTTCTAGAGGCACCCAGGACCCTTCTAAAAGCTCCCAGACCCTTCTAGAGCCCCCCAGGACCCTTCTAAAAGCCCCCAGACCTTTCTAGACCCTCCCCGGATCCTTCTAAATGACCCCAGACCCTTTCAGAGCCACCCAGGACCCCTCTAAAAGGCTCCAGACCCTTCTAGAGCCCCCCAGGACCGTTCTAAAAGCTCCCAGACCCTTCTAGACCCTCCCCTGATCATTCTAAAAGACCCCAGACCGTTCTAAAACCTCCCAGGACCCTTCTAAAGGAACCCAGACCCTTCTAGACCCTTCCCGGATTATTCTAAAAGCCCCCAGACCCTTCTAGAGGCCCCCAGGACACTTCTAAAAGCCCCCAGACCCTTCTAGAGCCCGCCAGGACCTTTTTAAAAGCCCCCAGACCCTTCTAGATCCCCCCAGGACCCTTCTAAAAGCCCCCCGACCTTCTAGAGCCCCCCAAGACCCATCTAAAAGTCTCCAGACCATTCTAGAGCCCCCCAGGACCCTTCTAAAAGCCCCCAGACCCTTCTAGACCCTCCCCTGATCATTCTAAAAGACCCCAGACCGTTCTAAAACCTCCGAGGACCTTCTAAAAGCCCCCAGACCCTTCTAGAGGCCCCCAGGGCCCCTCTTAAAGCACCTCGTCCATTCTAGAGCACCCCAGGACCATTCTAAAAGCCCCCAGACCCTTCTAGAGCCTTTCCAGACCTTTCTAAAAGCACCCACACCCTTCTAGAGGCCCCCAGGACCCTTCTGAAAGCCAGCAGAACATTCTAGAGCCACCCAGGACCCTTCTAAAGGCACCCAGTCCATCCTAGAGCATCCCAGGACCCTTCTAAAAGTCCCCAGACTCTTCTAGAGACCTCCAGGACCCTTCTAAAAGCCCCCAGAACCTTCTAGAGACTTCCAGGACTCTTCTAAAAGCCCCCAGACCCTTCTAGAGGCCCCCAGGACCATTCTAAAAGCCCTCAGACCATTCTAGAGCCCCCCAGGACCCTTCTAAAGGCACCCAGACCCTTCTAGACCCTCCCCGGATCATTCTAAAAGCCCCCAGACCCTTCTAGAGGCCCCAAGAACACTTCTAAAAGCCCTCAGACCCTTCTAGAGCCCCCCAGGACCATTCTAAAGGCCACCAGACCTTTCTAGACCATCCCCGGATCATTCTAAAAGCCCCCAGACCCTTCTAGAGGCCCCCAGGACCATTCTAAAAGCCCTCAGACCATTCTAGAGCCCCCCAGGACCCTTCTAAAGGCACCCAGACCCTTCTAGACCCTCCCCGGATCATTCTAAAAGCCCCCAGACCATTATAGAGCCTCCCAGGACCCTTCTAAATGACCCCAGACCTTTCTAGACCCTCCCCGGATCCTTCTAAATGACCCCAGACCCTTCTAGAGCCCCCCAGGACCCCTCTAAAAGGCTCCAGACCCTTCTAGACCCTCCCCTGATCATTCTAAAAGACCCCAGACAGTTCTAAAACCTCCCAGGACCCTTCTAAAGGAACCCAGACCCTTATAGACCCTCCCCGGATTATTCTAAAAGCCCCCAGACCCTTCTAGAGGCCCCAAGAACACTTCTAAAAGCCCCCAGACCCTTCTAAAGCCCCCCAGGACCCTTCTAAAAGCCCCCAGACCCTTCTAGAGGCACCCAGGGCCTCTCTTAAGGCACCCCGTCCCTTCTAGAGCAACCCAGGACCCTTCTAAAAGCCCCCAGACCCTTCTAGAGCCTCCCAGAACCTTCTAAGAGCACCCAGACCCTTCTAGAGGCCACCAGGACCCTTCTGAAAGCCAGGACCCTTCTAAAAGCACCCAGACCATCCTAGAGCACCCCAGGACCCTTCAAAAAGCCCCCAGACCTATCTAGAGACCTCCAGGACCCTTCTAAAGGCCCCCAGAACATTCTAGAGCCACCCAGGACTCTTCTAAAAGCCCCAAGACCATTCTAGAGCCTCCCACGACCCTTCTGAAAGCACCCAGACCCTTCTGGAGCCCCCCAGGACCATTCTAAAGGCCCCCAGACCTATCTAGACCCTCCCCGGATCATTCTAAAAGGCCCCAGACCCTTCTAGAGCCCCCCAGGACCCTTCTAAAAGACCCCAGACCATTTTAGAGCCCCCCAGGACCCTTCTAAAGGTCCCCAGACCCTTCTAGACCCTCCCCGGATCATTCTAAAAGCCCCCAGACCATTCTAGAGCCTCCCAGGACCCTTCTAAAAGCCCCCAGACCTTTCTAGACCCTCCCCGGATCTTTCTAAATGAACCCAGACCCTTCTAGAGCCCCCCAATATCCCCTTTAAAAGCCTCCAGACCCTTCTAGAGCCCCCCAGGACCCTTCTAAAAGCTCCCAGACCCTTCTAGACCCTCCCCTGATCATTCTAAAAGACCCCAGACCGTTCTAAAACCTCCCAGGACCCTTCTAAAGGAACCCAGACCCTTCTAGACCCACCCCGGATTATTCTAAAAGCCCTAGAACCCTTCTAGAGCCACCCAAGACCCTTCTAAAAGCCTCCAGACCCTTCTAGAGCCCCCCAATACCCTTCTAGAAGCCCCCAGACCCTTCTAGACTCTCCGCGGATCCTTCTAAAAGCCCCCAGACCCTTCTAGAGCCCCCCCGGACCACTCTAATAGATCCCAGTCCCTTCTAGAGGACCCCTGGACCCTTCTATAATTCCCCAGACCCTTCTAGAGAACCCCAGGACCCTTCTAAATGCCCCCAGACCCTTTTAGAGGACCCAGGGCCCTTCTAAAAGCCCCCAGACCCTTCTAGAGCCACCCCGGACCCCTCAAATACATCCCAGACCCTTCTAGATGCCCCCAGGATACTTCTAAAAGCACCCAGACCCTTCTAGAGTCCCCCAGGACCCTTCTAAAAGCCCCCAGAATCTTCTAGACCCTCCCTGGATCTTTCTTAAATACCCCAGACCCTTCTAGAGCCCCCCAAGACCCTTCTAAAAGCACTCAGACCATTCTAGAGGACCCCAGGACAATTCTAAAAGCACCCAGAACATTCTAGAACCTCCCAGGACCATTCTAAAAGCCCCCAGACCCTTCTAGAGCACCCCAGGACCCTTCTAAAAGCCCCCAGACCTTCTAGAGCCCCCACCCCCGACCCTTCTAAGAGCACCCAGACCCTTCTAGAGGCACCCAGGACCCTTCTGAAAGCCAGCAGAACATTCTAGAACCACCCAGGACCCTTCTAAAGGCCCCCAGACCTTTCTAGACCCTCCCCGGATCATTCTAAAAGCCCCCAGACCCTTCTAGAGGCCCCCAGGACCCTTCTAAAAGCCCCCAGACCATTCTACAGCCCCCCAGGACCCTTCTAAAGGCACCCAGACCCTTCTAGACCCTCCCCGGATCATTCTAAAAGCAACCCAGACCATTCTAGAGCCTCCCAGGACCCTTTAAAAGCCCCCAGACCTTTCTAGACCCTCCCCGGATCTTTCTAAATGAACCCAGACCCTTCTAGAGCCACCCAGGACCCTTCTAAAAGACTCCAGACCCTTCTAGAGCCCACCAGGACCATTCTAAAACCTCCCAGACCCTTCTAGACCTACCCCTGATCATTCTAAAAGACCCCAGACCGTTCTAAAACCTCCCAGGACCCTTCTAAAGGAACCCAGACCCTTCTAGACCCTCCGCGGATCCTTCTAAAAGCCCCCAGACCCTTCTAGAGCCCCCCCGGACCCCTCTAAAAGATCCCAGACCCTTCTAGAGGACCCCAGGACCCTTCTATAAGTCCCCAGGACCCTTCAAAAAGCCCCCAGACCCTTCTAGAGGCCCCCAGGACCCTTCTAAAAGCCCCCAGACCCTTCTAGAGCCACCCCGGACCCCTCAAATAGATCCCAGACCTTTCTAGAGGCCTCCAGGATACTTCTAAAAGCATACAGACCCTTCTAGAGAACCCCAGGACCATTCTAAAAGCACCCAGAACCTTCTAGACCCTCCCCGGATCCTTCTTAAAGACCCCAGACCATTCTAGAGCCCCCCAAGGCCCTTCTAAAAACACTCAGACCCTTCTAGAGGCCCCCAGGACCCTTCTAAAAGCACTCAGACCCTTCTAGAGCCACCCAGGACCCTTCTAAAAGCCACCAGACCCTTCTAGAGCATCCCAGGACCCTTCTGAAAGCCCCCAGATCCTCTAGAGCCACCCAGGACCCTTCTAAAAGCACCCAGACCCTTCTAGAGCATTCCAGGACGCTTCTAAAAGCCCCCAGACCCTTCTAGAGACCCCCAGGACCCCTCTAAAATCCCCCAGACCCTTCTAGAGCCACCCAGGACCCGTCTAAATGCCTCTAGACCCTTCTAGAGCCTCCCAGGACCCTTCTAAAAGCTCCCAGACCCTTCTAGAGCCCCCCCGGACCCCTCTAATATATCCCAGACCCATCTAGAGGCCACCAGGATACTTCCAAAAACCCCCAGACCCTTCTAGAGAACCCCAGGACCCTTCTAAAAGCCCCCAGACCCTTCTAGAGCCCCCAGGACCCTTCTAAAAGCACTCAGTCCCTTCTAGAGCCTCCCAGGACCCTTCTAATTGCCCCGAGACCCTTCTAGGAGAGACGGGGGTCCTTAAGAGGGGCCCTGGGGTTCTCCAGAAGGGTCTGGGGGCTTATAGAATGGTTCTGGTGGGATCTAGAAGGGACTGGGTTGTTTGAGAAGGGTCCTTGCGTGGCTCTAAAAGGGTCTGGGGACTTTTGGAAGGGTCCTGGGTGCCTCAAAAAGGGTCTGGGGGCTTTTATAGGGTCCTGGGGGTCTCTAGAAGGGTCTGGGGGCTTTTAGAAGGGTCCTGGGGGCTGTAGAAGGGTCTGGGGGCTTTTAGAAGGGTCCTGGGAGGCTCTAGAAGGGTCTGGGTACTTTTAGAAGGGTCCTGGGAGTCTCTAGAATGGTCTGGGGGTTTTAGAAGGGTCCTGGGTGTCTCTAGAAGGGTCTGGGTGATTTCGAAGGGTCCTGGGAGTATCTCGAAGGGTCTGGGGGCTTTTAGAAGGGTCCTGGGTGCCTCTAGAAGGCTCTGGGGCATTTAGAAGGGTCCTGGGGGCCTCTAGAAGGGTCTGAGTGATTTTAGGAGGGTCCTGGGAGACACTAGAAGTGTCTGGGGGTTTTAGAATTATCCGGGGAGGCTCTAAAAGGGTCTGGGGTCCTTTAGAAGGGTCCTCTTGGGTTCTAGAAGGGTCTGGGGGCTATTAGAAGGGTCCTGAGAGGCTCTATAAGGGTCTGGGGGCTATTAGAAGTGTCCTGGCGGGCTCTAGAAGTGTCTGGGGGCTTTTAGAAGGGCCCTGGGGGTCTCTAGAAGGGTCTGGAGGCTCTTAGAAGCGTCCTGGGGGGCTCTAGAACGGTTTGGGGGCGTTTAGAAGGGTCCGGGGGGGAACTAGATGTGTCTGTGGGCTTTTAGAAGTGTCCTGGGGGGCTCTAGAAGGGTCTGGGTGCTTTTAGAAGGGTTCTGGGGGGCTCTAGAAGGGTTTGGGGGATTTTAGAATAGACCTGGGAGGCTCTAGAATGGTCTGGGACAATTAGAAGTGTCCTGGGGGGCTCTAGAAGGGTCTGGCTGATTTTAGAAGGATCCAGGGAGGCTCTAGAATGGTCTGGAAGCTTTTAGATGGGCCCTGGGGGGTTCTAGAAGGGTCTGGGGGCTATTAGAAGGGTCCTGGGGGGCTCTAGAAGGGTCTGGCTGATTTTAGAAGGATCCTGGGGTCTCTAGAAGGGTCTAGGGACCATTAGAGGGGCCCTGGAGGCCTCTAGAAGGGTCTGGGGGATTTTAGAAGGGTCCTGGGGAGCTTTAGAAGGGTCTGGAGGCTTTTAGAATTGTCCTGGGAGGTTCTAGAAGGGTCTGGGAGCTTTTAGAAGGGTCCTGAGGGGCTCTAGAAGGGTCTGGGGACCATTAAAGGGGCCCTGGAGGCATCTAGAAGGGTCTGGGGGCTTTTAGAAGACTCCTGGGGGGCTCTAGAAAGGTGTGAGGGCTTTAAGAAGAATCCTGGGGGCATCTAGAAGGCTCTGGGGTCTTTTAGAAGGGTCCTGGGGGCCTCTAGAAGTGTCTGAGGGATTTTAGAATGGTCCTGGGAGGCTCTAGAAGGGTCTGGGTGCTTTTAGAAGGATCCGGGGAGGGTCTAGAAGGGTCTGGGGGCTTTTAGAAGGGTCCTGGGGGGCTCTAGAAGGGTCTGGGTGCTTTTAGAAGGGTCCTGGGGGGCTCTAGAAGGGTCTGGGGGCTTTTAGAAGGGTCTTGGGGAGCTCTAGAAGGGTCTGGGTTCTTTTAGAAGGGTCCTGGGAGGCGCTAGAAGTGTCTGGTTGCATTTAGAAGGGTCCTGGGGAGCTCTAGAAGGGTCTAGGGGCTTTTAGACGGGTCCTGGGGGCCTATAGAAGAGTCTGTTTGCTTTTAGAAGGGTCCTGGGGGGATCTAGAAGGGTCTGGGGGTATTCAGAAGGGTCCTGGCTGCCTCTAGAAGGGTCTGGAGGCTTTTAAAAGGGTCCTGGGGGGCTCTAGATGGGTCTGGGGTCATTTAGAAGGGTCCTGGGGTCCTCTAGAAGGGTCTGGGGGTTTTCTGAAGGGTACTGCGGGGCTCTAGAAGGGTCTGGGGGCTTTTAGAAGGGTCCTGCGGGACTCTAAAGGGACTGGGGTCTTTTAGAAGGGTCCTGGGGGGCTCTAAAAATGTCTGGAGGCTTTTAGAAGGGTCCAGGGGGCATCTAGAAGGGTCTGGGTGCTTTTAGAAGGATCCGGGGGGGCTCTAGAAGGGTCTAGGGGCTTTCAGAAGGGTCCTGGGGGCCTGTAGAATGGTCTGGAGGCTTTTAGAAGGGTCCTGGGGGGCTCTAGAAGGGTCTGGGGGCATTCAGAATGGTCCTGGGGGCGTCTAGAAGGGTCCTGGAGGGCTCTAATAATGTCTGGAGGCTTTTAGAAGGGTCCTGGGGGCCTCTAGAAGGGTCTGGGGGCTTTTAGAAGGATCCTGGGGGGCTCTAGAAGGGTCTGGGTGCTTTTAGATGGATCCGGGGAGGGTCTAGAAGGGTCTGGGGACTTTTAGAAGGGTCTGGGGGCTATTAGAAGGATCCAGGGAGCGTCTACAAGGGTCTGGAGGGTTTTAGAAGGGTCCTGCGGGTCTCTAGAAGGGTCTGGGGACTTTTAGAAGGGCCCTTGGGGGCTCTAGAAGCGTCTGGGGACCATTAGAGTGGCCCTAGGGGCCTCTAGAAGGGTCTGGGGGATTTTAGAAGGGCTCTGGGGAGATCTAGAAGGGTCTGGGGGCTTTAAGAAGGGTTCTGGGAGGCGCTAGAAGTGTCTGGGTGCATTTAGAAGGGTCCTGGGAGGTTCTAGAAGCATCTGGGGTCTTTTAGAAGGGTCCTGTGGGTCTCTAGAAGGGTCTGGGGGCTTTTAGAATGGACCTTGGGAGATCTAGAAGGGTCTGGGGACCATTAGAGGGGCACTGGGGGCCTCTAGAAGGGTCTGGGGGATTTTAGATGGGTCCTGGAAGAATCTAGAAGGGTCTGGGTGCATTTAGAACGGTCCTGCGGGTCTCTAGAAGGGTCTGGGGGCTTTTAGAATGGTCCTGGGGGCATCTAGAATGCTCTGTGGGCTTTTAGAAGGGTCCTCGGGGCCTCTAGAAATGTCTGAGGGATTTTAGAAGGGTCCTGTGGGGCACTAGAAGGGTCTGGGTGCTTTTAGCCGGGTCCTGGGGAGCTCTAGAAGGGTCTGGGTGCTTTTAGAAGGGTCCTGGGGAACTCTAGAAGGGTCTGAGGGCTTTTAGAATGGTCCTGGACGGCTCTAGAAGGGTCTGGGTGCTTTTAGAAGGGTCCTGGGGGCCTCTAGAAGGGTCTGGGATCATTTAGAAGGGTCCTGGGAGGATCAAGATGGGTCTGGGTACTTTTAGAAGGATCCAGGGAGGGTCTAGAAGGGTCTGGGGGGTTTTAGAAGGGTCCTGGGGGGCTCTACAAATGTCTGGAGGCTTTTAGAAGGGTCCTGGGGGACTCTAGAAGGCTCTGGGGGATTTTAGAAGGATCCGGGGAGGCTCTAGAAGGGTCTGGCGGCTTTTAGAAGGGTCCTGGGGCCTCTAGAAGGGTCTGGGGGCTTTTAGAAGGATACGGGGAGGCTCAAGAAGGGTCTGGGGGCTTTTAGAAGGGTCCTGGGTGGCTGTAGAAGGGTCTGGAGGCTTTTAGAATGGTCCTGGATGGCTCTAGAATGGTGTGGGGGCTTTTAGAAGGGTCATGGGGAAATCTAGAAGGCTCTTGGGTCTTTTATAAGGGTCCTGGGAGGCTCTAGAAGGGTCTGTTGGCTTTTAGAAGGGTCCTGGGGGGCTCTAGAAGGGTCTGGGTGCTTTCAGAAGGGTCCTGCGGGCATCTAGAATAGTCTGGATGCTTTTAGAAGGGTCCTCGGGGGCTCTATATCGGTCTGGGGGCTTTTAGAAGAGTCCTGGGGGCCTCTAGAAATGTCTGGGGGCTTTTAGAAGGGTCCTGGGGGACTCTAGAAGTGTCTGGGTGCTTTTAGAATGGTCCGGGGTGGCTCTAGAACGGTCTGGGGGCTTTTAGAATGGTCCTGGGAGGCTCTAGAAGGGTCTGGGGGCTTTTAGAAGGGTCCTGAGGGGCTCTAGAAGGGTGTGAGGGCTTTTGGAAGGGTCCTGGGGGCATCTACAAGGCTCTGGGGGCTTTTAGAAGGGTCCTGGGGGGCTCTAGAAGGCTCTGGCCGCTTTTAGAAGGGTCCTGGGGGGCTCTAGAAGGGTCTGGGGTCTTTCAGAAGGGTCCTGGGGGCTTCTAGAAGGGTCTGGAGTCTTTTAGAAGGGTCCTGGGGGTTCTCTAGAAGGGTCTGGGGTCATTCAGAAGGGTCCTGGGAGCCTCTAGAAGGGTCTGGAGGCTTTTAGAAGAGTCCTGGGAGGCTCTAGATGGGTCTGGGAGCATTTAGAATGGTCCTGGGTGGCTCTAGAATGGTCGGGGGGAGTTTAGAAGGGTCCTGGGAAGCTCTAGAAGGGTCTGGGGCTTTTAGAAGGGTCCTGGGGCCTCTAGAAGTGTCTGGGAGCTGTTGGAAGGGACCTGGGGAGCTCTAGAAGGGTCTGGGGGCTTTTAGAAGGGTCCTGGGGCGCTCTAGAAGGGTCTGGGGCCTTTTAGAAGGGTTCTGGAGGCGCTAGAAGTGTCTGGGTGCATTTAGAAGGGTCCTGGGAGGTTCTAGAAGGGTCTGGGGTCTTTTAGAAGGGTCCTGTGGGTCTCTAGAAGGGTCTGGGGGCTTTTAGAATGGTCCTTGGGGGATCTAGAAGGGTCTGGGGACCATTAGAGGGGACCTGGGGGCCTCTAGAAGGGTCTGGGGGATTTTAGATGGGTCCTGGTAGAATCTAGAAGGGTCTGGGTGCTTTTAGAACGGTCCTGCGGGTCTCTAGAAGGGTCTGGGGGCTTTTAGAATGGTCCTGGGGGCATCTAGAATGCTCTGGGGGCTTTTAGAAGGGTCCTGGGGGCCTCTAGAAGTGTCTGAGCGATTTTAGAAGGGTCCTGTGGGGCACTAGAAGGGTCTGGGTGCTTTTAGCCGGGTCCTGGGGGGCTCTAGAAGGGTCTGGGTGCTTTTAGAAGGGTCCTGGGGATCTCTAGAAGGGTCTGGGGGCTTTTAGAAGGGTACTGGGGAGCTCTAGAAGGGTCTGGGGGCTTTTAGAATGGTCCTGGGTGCCTCTAGAAGGGTCTGGGGGCTTTTAGAAGGGTCTGGGGGCTTTCAGAAGGGTGCTGGGGGCCTGTAGAAGGGTCTGGGGGCTTTTAGAAGGGTCCTGGGGGGCTCTAGAAGGGTCTGGGGGCATTCAGAAGGGTCCTGGTGTCCTCTAGAAGGGTCTGGAGGCTTTTAGAAGGGTTCGTGGGGGCTCTAGATGGGTCTGGGGGCATTTAGAATTGTCCTGGGGGGCTCTAGAAGGGTGTGGGGTCTTTCAGAAGGGTCCTGGGGGGCTCTAGAAGGGTCTGGAGTCTTTTAGAAGGGTCCTGGGTGGCTCTAGAATGGTCTGGGGGAGTTTAGAAGGGTCCTGGGGAGCTCTAGAAGGGTCTGGGAGCTTTTAGAAGGGACCTGGGGAGCTGTAGAAGGGTCTGGGGGCTTTTAGAAGGGTCCTGGGGGGCTCTAGAAGGGTCTGGGGGCTTTTAGAAGGATTCGGGGAGGGTCTAGAAGGCTCTGGGGGCTTTTAGAAGGTTCCTGTGGTACTCTAGAAGGGTTTGGGTGCTTTTAGAAGGGTCCTGGGCGGCTCTAGAAGGGTCTGGGGGCTTTTAGAAGCGTCCTGGGGAGCTCTAGAAGTGTCTGGGGGCTTTTAGAAGGGTCCTGGGGGGCTCTAGAAGGGTCTGGGTCCTTTCAGAAGGGCCCTGGGGGCCTCTAGAAGGGTCTGGAGGCTTTTCGAAGGGTCCTGGGGGCCTCTAGAACGGTCCGGAGGCTTTTAGAAGGGTCCTGGGAAGATCCAGATGGGTCTGGGTGCTTTTAGAAGTATTTGGGGATGGTCTAGAAGGGTCTGGGGGCTTTCAGAAGGGTCCTGGGGGGCTCTACAAATGCCTGGAGGATTTTAGAAGGATGCGGGCAGGATCTAGAAGGGTCTGGCGGCTTTTAGAATGGTCCTGCGGGGCTCTAGAAGGGTCTGGGTGCTTTCAGAAGGGTCCTGGGTGCCTCTAGAAGGGTCTGGGTGCTTTTAGAAAGGTCCTGGGGGGCTCTATAAGTGTCTGGAGGCTTTTAGAAGGGTCCTGGGGGGGTTCTAGAAGGGTCTGGGGGCTATTAGAAGGATCCAGGGAGGGTCTAGAAGGCTCTGGGGGCTTTTAGAAGGGTCCTTGGGGGCTCTAGAAGGGTCTGGGGACCATTAGAGTGTCCCTGGGGTCCTCTAGAAGGGTCTGGGGGATTTTAGAAGGGTCCTGGGGAGCTCTAGAATGGTCTGGGGGCTTTTAGAAGGGTCCTGGGAGGCTCTAGAAGGGTCTGGGGACTTTTATAAGAGTCCTGCGTGTCTCTAGAAGGGTCTGGGGGCTTTTAGAAGGGTCCTTGAGGGCTCTAGAAGGGTCTGGGTACCATTAGATGAGCCCTGGGTGCCTCTAGAAGGGTCTGGGGGCTTTTAGAAGGGTCCTTGAGGGCTCTAGAAGGGTCTGGGTACCATTAGAAGAGCCCTGGGTGCCTCTAGAAGGGTCTGGGGGCTTTTAGAAGGATTCGGGGAGGGTCTAGAAGGGTCTGGGGGCTTTTAGAAGGGTCCTGTGGGGCTCTAGAAGGGTCAGGGTGCTTTTAGAAGGGTCCTGGGGGGCTCTAGAAGGGTCTGGGTGCTTTTAGAAGGGTCCTGGGGAGCTCTAGAAGGGTCTGGGTGCTTTCAGAATAGTCCAGGGGGCCTCTAGAAAGATCTGGAGGCTTTTAGAAGGGTCCTGGGGTGATTTAGAAGGGTCTGGGGGCATTCAGATAGGTCCTGTGGGCCTCTAGAAGGGTCTGGGGGCTTTTAGAAGGGTCCTGGGGGGCTCTAGAAGGGTCTGGGTGCTTTTAGAAGGGTCCTGGGAGGCTCTAGAAGGGTCTGGGGGCATTTAGAATGGTCCTGGGGGGATCTAGAAGGGTCTGGGGGCTTTTAGAAGGGTCCTGGGGCCTCTAGGATGGTCTGGGGGCTTTTAGATGGGTCCTGGGAGGATCCAGATGGGTCTGGGTGCTTTTAGAAGGATCCGGGGAGGGTCTAGAAGGCTCTGGGACTTTTAGAAGGGTCCTGGGGGGATCTACAAAGGTCTGGAGGATTTTAGAAGGATCCGGGGAGGCTCTAGAAGGGTCTGGCGGCTTTTAGAAGGGTCCTGGGGGCTTCTAGAATGGTCTGGGTGCTTTTAGAAGGATACGGGGAGGATCTAGAAGGGTCTGGGGGCTTTTAGAAGGGTCCTGGGGGGCTCTAGAAGGGTCTGGACGCTTTTAGAAGGGTCCTGGGGTGGTCTAGAAGGGTCTGGGTGCTTTTAGAAGGGTCCTGGGGGGCTCTAGAAGGGTCTGAGGGATTTTACAAGGGTCCTGGTGGCCTCTAGAAAGGTCTGGGTGCTTTTAGAATGGTCCTGGTGGCCTCTAGAATGGTCTGGGGTCTTTTAGAATGGATTTGAGGCGCTCTAAAAGGGTCTGGGGGCTTTTAGAAGAGTCCTGGGGGGCTCTAGAAGGGTCTGGAGGCTCTTGAAGTGTCCTGGGGGGCTCTAGAAGGGTTTTAGGGCTTTTAGAAGGGTACTGGGGGCCACTAGAAGTGTCTGCGGGCTTTTAGAAGGGTCCTGGTAGGCTCTAGAAGGGTCTGGGGAGTTTTTAGAAGGGTCCTGGGGAGCTCTAGAAGAGTCTGGGTGCTTTCAGAATGGTCTTGGTGGCCTCTAGAAGGGTCTGGAAACTTTTAGAAGAGTCCTTGGAGGCTCTAGATGGGTCTGGGGGCATTTAGAAGGGTCCTGAAGGGCTCTAGAAGGGTCTGGGGGAGTTTAGATGGGTCCTGGGAAGTTCTAGAATTGTCTGGAGGCATTTAGAAGGGTCCTTGGAGACTCTAGAAGGGTCTGGGGGCTTTTAGAAGGGTCCTGGGAGGGTCCAGATGGGTCTGGGTGCTTTTAGAATGATCCGGGGATGGTCTAGAAGGGTCTGGGGGCTTTTAGACGGGTCCTGGGGGGCTCTACAAATGTCTGGAGGATTTTAGAAGGATCCGGGGAGGCTCTAGAAGGGTCTGGCAGCTTTTAGAAGGGTCCTGGAGGGCTCTAGAAGGGTCTGGGTGCTTTCAGAAGGGTCCTGGGTGGCTCTAGAAGGGTCTGGGTGCTATTAGAAGGATCCGGGGAGGGTCTAGAAGGCTCTGGGGGCTTTTAGAAACGTCATTGGGTGTTCTAGAAGGGTCTGGGGACAATTAGAGGAACCCTGGGGGCCTCTAGAAGGGTCTGGGGGATTTTAGAAGGGTCCTGGGGAGCTCTAGAAGGGTCTGGGGGCTTTTAGAATGGTCCTGGTGGGATCTAGAAGGGTCTGGGGGCTCTTAGAAGGGTCCTGGGGGGCTCTAAAAGGGTGTGAGGTCTTTTAGAAGGGTCCTGGGGGCATCTAGAAGGCTCTGGGGGCTTTTAGAAGGGTCCAGGGGGCCTCTAGAAGTGTCTGAGGGATTTTAGAAGCGTCCTGGGAGGCTCTAGAAGGGTCTGGGTGCTTTTAGAAGGATTCGTGGAGAGTCTAGAAGGGTCTGGTGGCTTTTAGAAGGGTCCTTTGATGCTCTAGAAGGATCTGGGTGTTTTGAGAAGCGTCCTGGGGGCTCTAGAAGGCTCTGCGGGCTTTTAGAAGGGTCCTGGGGAGCTCTAGAAGGGTCTGGGGGCTTTTAGAAGGGTCCTGGGGGGCGATAGAAGTGTCTGGGTGCATTTAGAGGGGTCCTGGGGAGCTCTAGAAGGGTCTGGGGGCTTTCAGAAGGGTCCTGGGGGCCTCTAGAAGGTTCTGGAGGCTTTTAGAAGGGTCCTGGGGCGTCTAGAAGGGTCTGGGGGCATTCAGAAGGGTCCTGGGGGCCTCTAGAAGGGTCTGGAGGCTTTTAGAAGAGTCCTGGGGGGCTATATATGGGTCTGGGTGCTTTTAGAAGGATCCGGGTTTGGTCTAGAAGGGTCTGGGGGCTTTAGAAGGGTCCTGGGGGGCTCTACAAATGTCTGTAGTATTTTAGAAGGTTCCTGTGTGGCTCTAGAAGGGTCTGGGGTCTTTTAGAAGGGACCTGTGGGGCTGTAGAAGGGTCTGGGTGCTTTTAGATGGGTCCTGGGGGGCTCTAGAAGAGTCTGGGGACTTTTAGAAGGGTCCTGGGTGGCTCTAGAAGGGTCTGGGGGCTTTCAGAAGGGTCCTGGGGGGCTCTAGAAGGGTCTGGAGTCTTCTAGATGGGTCCTGGTGGGCTCTAGAAGGGTCTGAGGGATTTTACAATGGTCCTGGGAGGCTCTAGAAGGGTATGGGAGATTTTAGAAGGGTTCTGGGAGGCTCTAGAAGGGTCTGGGTGCTTTTAGAAGGGTCCTGGGGGGCTCTAGAATTGTCTGAGGGATTTTGGAAGGGTCCTGGTGGCCTCTAGAAAGGTTGGGTGCTTTTAGAATGGTCCTGGGGGACTCTAGAAGGGTCTGGGGTATTTTAGAAGGGATTTGGGGGGCTCGAGAAGGGTCTGGGGCTTTTAGAATGGTCCTGGGGGGCTCTAGAAGGTTCTGGTGGCTTTTAGAATGGTCCTGGGGGGCTCTACAAGGGTCTGGGGGCTTTTAGAAGGGTCCTGGGGGGCTCTAGAAGGATCTGGGGACAGTTAGGAGGGTCTTGAGGGGATGTTGAATGGTCTGCGTGCTTTTAGATGGGTCCTGTAGGGCTAAAAAAGGTTGCTAACCCTATGCCTAACCCTAACCCTAACTCTAACCCTAACCCTAACCCTAACCCTAACCCTAACTCTAACCCTAACCCTAACCCTAACCCTAACCCTAACCCTAACTCTAACTCTAACCCTAACCCTAACCCTAACCCTAACTCTAAACCTAACCCTAAGGGTCCTGGGGACCTCTAGAAGGGTCTGGGTTCTTTTAGAAGGGTCCTGGGAGGCTCTAGAAGGGTCTGGGAGCTTTTAGAAGGGTCCAGGGAGGCTCTAGAAAGGTCTGGGGGCTTTTAGAAGGGTCCTGGGGGGCTCTGGAAGGGTCTGGGAACTTTTAGAAGGGTCCTGGGGGCCTCTAGAAGGGTCTGGGGGCTTTTAGAAGGGTGCGTGGAGGATCTAGAAAGGTCTGGGAGCTTTTAGAAGGTTCCTGGGGGGCTCTAGAATGGTCTGGGTGCTTCTAGAGCAAAAATTTTAATTTTGCACATTTGGGGAATTCCCAAGGACCCTTCCAAAAGCCCCCAGACCCTTCTGGAGACGTTCAGGTTCCTTTGAAAAGGCCCCAGATCCTTCTAGACCCTCCCCGGATCCTTCTAAAAGCCCCGAGACGCTTCTAGATACTCCCCCAGGACCCTTTTAAAATCCCCCAGACCCTTCTAGAGGAACCCAGGACCCTTCTAAAAGCCTCCAGATCCTTCTAGAGGCGCCCAGGACCCTTCTAAACGCTCCCAGACCATTCTAGACCCTCCCCGGATCCTTCTAAAAGACCCCAGACATTTCTAGATCCTCCCAGGACCTTTCTAAGAGCCCCCAGACCCATCTAGAGCCCCCCCAGACCCTTCCAAGAGCCCCCAGACCCTTCTAGAGGCCCCCAGGACCCTTCTAAAAGCCTCCAGACCCTTCTGGAGCCCCCCAGGACCCTTCTAAAAGCCCCCAGACCCTTCTAGACCCTCCCCTGATCATTCTAAAAGAACCCAGATCGTTCTAAAACCTCCCAGGGCCCTTCTAAAGGAACCCAGACCCTTCTAGACCCTCCCCGGATTATTCTAAAATCCCCCAGATCCTTCTAGAGCCCCCCAAGACCCTTCTAAAAGACTCCAGACCCTTCTAGAGCCCCCCAGGACCCTTCTAAAAGCCCAGAGACCCTTCTAGAGCCCCCCCGGACCCCTCTAATAGATCCCAGACCCTTCTAGAGGACCCCACGACCCTTCTATAAGTCCCCAGACCCTTCTAGAGCCCCCCAGGACACTTCTAAAAGCCCCGAGACCCTTCTAGAGCACCCCAGGACCATTCAAAAAGCCCCCAGACATTTCTAGAGACACCCAGGACCCTATAAATGCCCCCAGTCCCTTCTAGAGCACCCCAGGACCCTTCTAAAAGCCCCCAGACCCTTCTAGAGGCCCCCAGGACCCTTCTAAAAGCCCCCAGACCCTTCTATAGCCCCCCGAACCCGTCTAAAAGCACCTAGACCCTTCTAGAGGCCCCCAGGACCCTTCTGAAATCACCCAGAACATTCTAGAGCCTCACAGGGCCCTTCTAAAAGCACCCAGACCCTTCTAGAGCCTCCCAGGACCCACCTAAAAGCCCCCAGACCCTTCTAGAGACCCCCAGGACCCTTCTGAAAGCACCCAGAACATTCTAGAGCCCCCCAGAACCCTTCTAAAAGCCCCCAGACCCTTCTAGAGCATCCCAAAACCATTCTAAAAGCCCCTAGTCCCTTCTAGAGCCTCCCAGGACCCTTCTAAAAGCACCCAGACCCTTCTAGAGCCCCCCAGGTCCCTTCTAAAAGCCCGCAGACCCTTCTAGAGGCTTCCAGGACCCTTCTAAAAGCCCCCAGACCCTTCTAGAGCCACCCAGGACCTTTCTACTAGCCCCCAGACCCTTCTAGAGCCCAACAGGACCCATCTAAATGCCCCCAGACCCTTCTAGAGGCCCCAGGACCTTTCTAAAAGCACCCAGACCCTTCTAGAGGCCCCCAGGACCCTTCTAAAAGCCCCCAGACCATTCTAGAGACCACCAGGACCCTTCTAAAAGCCCCCAGACCTTTCTAGAGGCACCCAGGACCCTTCTACAAGACTCCAGACCCCTCTAGAGTCCCCCAGGACCCTTCTAATTGCCCCCAGACCCTTCTAGAGGCCCCCAGGACCCTTCTAAAAGCCCCCAGACCCTTCTAGAGCCCCCCAGGACCTTTCTACAGGACCCCAGACTCTTCTAGAGCCCCCCAGAACCTCTCTAAAAGCACCCAGACCCTTATAGAGCCACCCAGGGCCCTTCTAAAAGTCCCCAGGCCCTTCTAGAACCCCCGCGGACCTTTCTAAAAGACCCCAGACCCTTCTAGAGGCTCCCTGGACCCTTCCGAAAGCCCCCAGAACTTTCTAGAGCCCCCCAGGACCCTTCTAAAAGCACCCAGACCCTTCTAGAGCCCCCCAGGACCCTTCTAAAAGCTCCCAGACCCTTCTAGAGGCACCCAGGATAATATAAAAGCCCCCAGACCCTTCTAGAGACCCCCAGGACTTTTCTAAAAGCCCCCAGACCCTTCTAGAGCCACCCAGGACCCTTCTAAAAGACCCCAGACCCTTCTAGAGCCACCCAGGACCCTTCAAAAAGCCCCCAGACCCTTCTAGAGCCCGCCAGGACCATTCTAAGAGCACCCAGACCCTTCTAGAGCCCCCCCAGACCCTTCTAAGAGCTCCCAGACCATTCTAGAGGACCCCAGGGCCCCTGTTAAGGCACCCCGTCCCTTCTAGAGCAACCCAGGACCCTTCTAAAAGCCCCCAGACCCTTCTAGAGCCCCCCCAGACCCTTCCAAGAGACCCCAGACCCTTCTAGAGGCCCCCAGGACCCTTCTAAAAGCACCCAGAACCTTCTAGAGCCACCCAGGACTCTTCTAAAAGCCCCCAGACCCTTCTACAGCCTCCCAGGACAGTTCTAAATGCACCCAGACCCTTCTAGAGCCACCCAGGACCCTTCTAAAAGCCCCCAGACCCTTCTACAGCCTCCCAGGACCGTTCTAAAAGCACCCAGACCCTTCTGGAGCCCCCCAGGACCATTCTAAAGGCCCCCAGACCCTTCTAGACCCTCCCCGGATCATTCTAAAAGCCCCCAGGCCATTCTAGAGCCTCCCAGGACCCTTCTAAAAGCCCCCAGACCCTTCTAGACCCTCCCCGGATCCTTCTAAATGAACCCAGACCCTTCTAGAGCCACCCAGGACCCCTCTAAAAGCCTCCAGACCCTTCTAGAGCCCCCCAGGACCCTTCTAAAAGCCCCCAGACCCTTCAAAACCCACCCAGGACCTTTCTGCAAGCCCCCAGACCCTTCTAGAGCCCAACAGGACCATTCTAAATGCCCCCAGACCCTTCTAGAGGCCCCCAGGACAGTTCTAAAAGCACCCAGACACTTCTAGAGCCCCCCAGGACCCTTCTAAAAGCCCCCAGACCCTTCAAGAGACAAACAGGACCCTTTTAAAAGGCCCCAGACCTTTCTAGAGGCACCCAGGACCCTTCTAAAAGCCCCCAGACCCTTCTAGAGCCCCCCAGGACCCTTCTAAAAGCCCCCAGACCCTTCTAGAGGCCTCCAGGACTCTTCTAAAAGCCCCCAGACCCTTCTAGAGCCACCCAGAACCCTTCTAAAAGCCCCCAGACCCTTCTAGAGTCCCCCAGGACCCTTCTAAAAGCCCCCAGACCCTTCTAGAGGCACCCAGGACCCTTCTAAAAGCCTCCAGACCCTTCTAGAGCCCCCCAGGACCCTTCTAAAAGCCCCCAGACCCTTCTAGAGGCCGCAGGCCCCCTCTTAAGGTCCCCCGTCCCTTCTAGAGCCCCTCAGGACCCTTCTAAATGCCCCCAGACCCTTCTAGAGCTCAATAGGACCCATCTAAAAGCACCCAGACCCTTCTAGAGGTTCCCAGGACCCTTCTAAAAGCCCCCAGACCCTTCTAGAGCCTGCCAGGACCATTCTAAGAGCACCCAGACCCTTCTAGAGCCCCCCCAGACCCTTCTAAGAGCCCCCAGACCATTCTAGAGGACCCCGGGGCCCATGTTAAGGCACCCCGTCCCTTCTAGAGCAACCCAGGACCCTTCTAAAAGCCCCCAGACCCTTCTAGAGCCCCCCCAGACCCTTCCAAGAGATCCCAGACCCTTCTATAGGCCCCCAGGACCCTTCTAAAAGCCCCCAGAACCTTCTAGAGCCACCCAGGACTGTTCTAAAAGCACCCAGACCCTTCTGGAGCCCCCCAGGACCATTCTAAAGGCCCCCAGACCCTTCTAGACCCTCCCCGGATCATTCTAAAAGCCCCCAGGCCATTCTAGAGCCTCCCAGGACCCTTCTAAATGCCCCCAGACCCTTCTAGACCCTCCCCGGATCCTTCTAAATGAACCCAGACCCTTCTAGAGCCACCCAGGACCCCTCTAAAAGCCTCCAGACCCTTCTAGAGCCCCCCAGGACCCTTCTAAAAGCCCCCAGACCCTTCAAAACCCACCCAGGACCTTTCTGCAAGCCCCCAGACCCTTCTAGAGCCCAACAGGACCATTCTAAATGCCCCCAGACCCTTCTAGAGGCCCCCAGGACCGTTCTAAAAGCACCCAGACCCTTCTAGAGCCCCCCAGGACCCTTCTAAAAGCCCCCAGACCCTTCAAGAGACCAACAGGACCCTTTAAAAAGTCCCCAGACCTTTCTAGAGGCACCCAGGACCCTTCTACAAGACCCCAGACCCTTCTAGAGCCCCCCAGGACCCTTCTAAAAGCCCCAGACCCTTCTAGAGGCCCCCAGGACTCTTCTAAAAGCCCCCAGACCCTTCTAGAGCCACCCAGAACCCTTCTAAAAGCTCCAGACCCTTCTAGAGTCCCCCAGGACCCTTCTAAAAGCCCCCAGACCCTTCTAGAGGCACCCAGGACCCTTCTAAAAGCCTCCAGACCCTTCTAGAGCCCCCCAGGACACTTCTAAAAGCCCGCAGACCCTTCTAGAGGCCGCAGGTCCCCTCTTAAGGTCCCCCGTCCCTTCTAGAGCCCCTCAGGACCCTTCTAAATGCCCCCAGACCCTTCTAGAGCTCAACAGGACCCATCTAAAAGCACCCAGACCCTTCTAGAGGTTCCCAGGACCCTTCTAAAAGCCCCCAGACCCTTCTAGAGCCACCCAGGACTCTTCTAAAAGCCCCCAGACCCTTCTACAGCCTCCCAGGACCGTTCTAAAACCACCCAGACCCTTCTGGAGCCCCCCAGGACCATTCTAAAGGCCCCCAGACCCTTCTAGACCCTCCCCGGATCATTCTAAAAGCCCCCAGGCCATTCTAGAGCCTCCCAGGACCCTTCTAAAAGCCCCCCGACCGTTCTAGACCCTCCCCGGATCCTTCTAAATGAACCCAGACCCTTCTAGAGCCACCCAGGACCCCTCTAAAAGCCTCCAGACCCTTCTAGAGCCCCCCAGGACCCTTGTAAAAGCCCTCAGACCCTTCAAAACCCACCCAGGACCTTTCTGCAAGCCCCCAGACCCTTCTAGAGCCCAACAGGACCATTCTAAATGCCCCCAGACACTTCTAGAGGCCCCCAGGACCGTTCTAAAAGCACCCAGACCCTTCTAGAGCCCCCCAGGACCCTTCTAAAAGCCCCCAGACCCTTCAAGAGACCACCAGGACCCTTGTAAAAGGCCCCAGACCTTTCTAGAGGCACCCAGGACCCTTCAACAAGAACCCAGACTCTTCTAGAGCCCCCCAGGACCCTTCTAAAAGCCCCCAGACCCTTCTAGAGGCCCCCAGGACTCTTCTAAAAGCCCCCAGACCCTTCTAGAGCCACCCAGAACCCTTCTAAAAGCACCCAGACCCTTCTAGAGTCCCCCAAGACCCTTCTAAAAGCCCCCAGACCCTTCTAGAGGCACCCAGGTCCCTTCTAAAAGCCTCCAGACCCTTCTAGAGCCCCCCCGGACCATTCTAAAAGCCCCCAGACCCTTCTAGAGGCCGCAGGTCCCCTCTTAAGGTCCCCCGTCCCTTCTAGAGCCCCTCAGGACCCTTCTAAATGCCCCCAGACCCTTCTAGAGCTCAACAGGACCCATCTAAAAGCACCCAGACCCTTCTAGATTTTCCCAGGACCCTTCTAAAAGCCCCCAGACCCTTCTAGAGGACCCCAGTACCCTTCTATAAGCCCCCAGACCCTTCTAGAGCCCCCCAGGACCCTTCTGAAAGCTCCCAGACCCTTCTAGAGCCCCCCAAGACTCTTCTAAAAGCCCCCAGACCCTTCTAGACCCTCCCCGGATCCTTCTAAAAGAACCCAGACCCTTCTAGAGGCCCCCAGGACCCTTCTAAAAGCCCCCAGACCCTTCTAGAGCCCCCCAGGACCCTTCTAAAAGCCCCCAGACCCTTCTAGAGCACCCCAGAGCCCATCTTAAGGCAACCCGTCCCTTCTAGAGCACCCCAGGACCCTTCTAAAAGTCCCCAGACACATCTAGAGCCCCCCAGGACCCTTCTAAAAGCTCCCAGACCCTTCTAGATGCACCCAGGACATATAAAAGCCCGCAGACCCTTCTAGATCCTCCCAGGACCCTTCTAAAAGCACCCAGACCCTTCTAGAGGCCCCCAGGACCGTTCTAAAAGTACCCAGACCCTTCTAGAGCCCCCAGGACCCTTCTACAAGTCCACAGACCCTTCTAGAGCCCCCCAGGACCCTTCTAAAAGCCCCGAGACCCTTCTAAAGTCGCCCAGGACCCATCTACTAGCCCCCAGACCCATCTAGAGCCACCCAGGACCCTTCTAAAAGCCCCCAGACCCTTCTAGAGGCGCCCAGGAGCCTTCTAAAAGCCCTCAGACCCTTCTAGAGCCCCCCAGGACCCTTCTACAAGCCCCCAGACCCTTCTAGTGAAACCCAGGACACTTCTACAAGCCCCCAGACCCTTCTAGAGAACCCCAGGACCCTTCTAAAATCAGCCAGACCCTTCTAGAGGCCCCCAGGACCCGTCTAAAAGCCTCTAGACCCTTCTATAGCCCCCCAGGACCTTTCTAAAAGCACCCAGACCCTTCTAGAGGCTCCCAGGACCCTCATAAATGCACCCAGACCCTTCTAGAGCCTCCCAGGACCCTTCTAAAAGCCACCAGACCCTTCTAGATACACCCAGGACCCTTCTAAAAGCCCCCAGACCCTTCTAGACCCTCCCCGGATCCTTCTAAAAGCCCCCAGACCCTTACAGAGCCACCCAGGACCCCTCTAAAAGCCCCCCGACCCTTCTAGAGCAACCCAGGACCCTTCTAAAAGATCCCAGACCCTTCTAGAGCCCCCAAGGACCCTTCTAAAAGCACCCAGACACTTCTAGAGCCTCCCAGGACCCTTCTAAAAGCACCCAGACCCTTCTACAGCCCCCAAAGACCCTTCATAAAGACACCAGACCCTTCTAGAGCCCCCTAGGACCCATCTAAAAGCCCCCAGACCCTTCTAGACCGTCCCCGGATCATTCTAAAAGTTCCCAGACCCTTCTAGACCCTCCCCGGATCCTTCTAAAAGCTCCCAGACCCTTCTAGAGCCCCCCAGGACCCTTCTAATAGACCCCAGACCCTTCTAGACCCTTCCCGTATCCTTCTAAAAGGCCCCAGACATTTCTAGAGCCTCCCAGGACCCGTCTAAGAGCCCCCAGACCCTTCTAGAGGCCGCCAGGACCCTTCTAAAAGCACCCAGACCCTTCTAGATCCCGCCAGGACCCTTCTAAGAGCCCCCAGACCCTTCTAGAGCACCCCAGGACACTTCTAAAAGCCCCCAGACCCTTCAAACCCCGCAAGACCCTTCTAAGAGCCCCCAGACCCTTCTAGAGCACCCCAGGACCCTTCTAAAAGTCCCCAGACACATCTAGAGCCCCCCAGGACCCTTCTAAAAGCTCCCAGACCCTTCTAGATGCACCCAGGACATATAAAAGCCCGCAGACCCTTCTAGATCCTCCCAGGACCCTTCTAAAAGCACCCAGACCCTTCTAGAGGCCCCCAGGACCGTTCTAAAAGTACCCAGACCCTTCTAGAGCCCCCAGGACCCTTCTACAAGTCCACAGACCCTTCTAGAGCCCCCCAGGACCCTTCTAAAAGCCCCGAGACCCTTCTAAAGTCGCCCAGGACCCATCTACTAGCCCCCAGACCCACCTAGAGCCACCCAGGACCCTTCTAAAAGCCCCCAGACCCTTCTAGAGGCGCCCAGGAGCCTTCTAAAAGCCCTCAGACCCTTCTAGAGCCCCCCAGGACCCTTCTACAAGCCCCCAGACCCTTCTAGTGAAACCCAGGACACTTCTACAAGCCCCCAGACCCTTCTAGAGAACCCCAGGACCCTTCTAAAATCAGCCAGACCCTTCTAGAGGCCCCCAGGACCCGTCTAAAAGCCTCTAGACCCTTCTATAGCCCCCCAGGACCTTTCTAAAAGCACCCAGACCCTTCTAGAGGCTCCCAGGACCCTCATAAATGCACCCAGACCCTTCTAGAGCCTCCCAGGACCCTTCTAAAAGCCACCAGACCCTTCTAGATACACCCAGGACCCTTCTAAAAGCCCCCAGACCCTTCTAGACCCTCCCCGGATCCTTCTAAAAGCCCCCAGACCCTTACAGAGCCACCCAGGACCCCTCTAAAAGCCCCCCGACCCTTCTAGAGCAACCCAGGACCCTTCTAAAAGATCCCAGACCCTTCTAGAGCCCCCAAGGACCCTTCTAAAAGCACCCAGACACTTCTAGAGCCTCCCAGGACCCTTCTAAAAGCACCCAGACCCTTCTACAGCCCCCAAAGACCCTTCATAAAGACACCAGACCCTTCTAGAGCCCCCTAGGACCCATCTAAAAGCCCCCAGACCCTTCTAGACCGTCCCCGGATCATTCTAAAAGTTCCCAGACCCTTCTAGACCCTCCCCGGATCCTTCTAAAAGCTCCCAGACCCTTCTAGAGCCCCCCAGGACCCTTCTAATAGACCCCAGACCCTTCTAGACCCTTCCCGTATCCTTCTAAAAGGCCCCAGACATTTCTAGAGCCTCCCAGGACCCGTCTAAGAGCCCCCAGACCCTTCTAGAGGCCGCCAGGGCCCTTCTAAAAGCACCCAGACCCTTCTAGATCCCGCCAGGACCCTTCTAAGAGCCCCCAGACCCTTCTAGAGCACCCCAGGACACTTCTAAAAGCCCCCAGACCCTTCAAACCCCGCCAGACCCTTCTAAGAGCCCCCAGACCCTTCTAGAGGCCCCCAGGACCCTTCTGAAAGCCAGCAGAACATTCTAGAGCCCCCAGGACCCTTCTAAAGTCACCCAGACCATCCTAGAGCATCCCAGGACTATTCTAAAAGCCCCCAGACCCTTCTAGAGCACCCCAGGACACTTCTAAAAGCCCCCAGACCATTCTAGAACCCCCCGAAGCCTTCCAGAAGACCCCAGACCCTTCTAGAGGCCCCCAGGACCCATCTAAAAGCCACCAGACCCTTCTAGAGAACCCCAGGACCCTTCTAAAAGCCCCCAGACCCTTCTAGACCCTCCCCGTATCCTTCTAAAAGAGCCCAGACCCTTCTAGAGCCCCCCAGTACCCCTCTAAAAGCCCCCAGACCCTTCTAGAGCCACCCAGGACCCTTATAAAAGTACCCAGACCCTTCTAGAGCCCCCAAGGACCCTTCTAAAAGCCCCCAGACCCTTCTAGAGACCCCAAGGACCATTCATAAAGCTCCCAGACCCTTCTAGAGTCTCCCAGGACCCTTCTAAAAGAACCCAGACCCTTCTAGTGCCTCCTGGGATCCTTCAAAAAGCACCCAGACCCTTCTAGAGCCCCCTAGGACCCATCTAAAATCCCCCAGACCCTTCTAGACCGTGCCCGGATGATTCTAAAAGCCCCCAGACCATTCTAGACCATCCCCGGACCCTTCTAAAAGCTCCCAGACACTTCTAGAGCCCCCCAGGACCATTCTAAAAGCTCCCAGACCCTTCTAGACCCTCCCCGAATCCTTCTAAAAGACCCCAGACATTTCTAGAGCCTCCAAGGACCCTTCTAAAGCCCCAGACCCTTCTAGAGGCCCGCAGGACCCTTCTAAAAGCCCCCAGACACATCTAGAGCCCCCCAGGACACTTCTAAAAGCCCCCAGACCCTTCTAGAGGCCCCCAGGGCCCCTTTTAAGGCACCCCGTCCCTTCTAGAGCACCCCAGGACCATTCAAAAAGCCAACAGACACTTCTAGAGCCCCCCCAGACCCTTCTAAGAGCACCCAGACCCTTCTAGAGGCACCCAGGACCCTTCTGAAAGCCAGCAGAACATTCTAGAGCCCCCCAGGACCCTTCTAAAGGCACCCAGACCATCCTAGAGCATCCCAGGACCATTCTAAAAGCCCCCAGACCCTTCTAGAGACCTCCAGGACCCTTGTAAAAGCCCCCAGAACCTTCTAGAGCCACCCAGGACTCTTCTAAAAGCACCCAAACCTTTCTGGAGCCCCCCAGGACCATTCTAAAGGACCCCAGACCTTTCTAGACCTTCCCCGGATCATTCTAAATGACCCCAGACCCTTCTAGAGCCCCCCAGGACCCTTCTAAAACCTCCCAGACCCTTCTAGACCCTCCCCTGATCATTCTAAAAGACCCCAGACCGTTCTAAAACCTCCCAGGACCCTTCTAAAGGAACTCAGACCATTCTAGACCCTCCCCGGATTATTCTAAAATCCCCCCGACCCTTCTAGAGCCCCCCAAGACCCTTCTAAAAGCCTCCAGACCCTTCTAGAGCCCCCCAGGACCATTCTAAAAGACCCCAGACCCTTCTAGACCCTCCCCTGATCATTCTAAATGACCCAAGACCGTTATAAAACCTCCCAGGACCCTTCTAAAGGCACCCATACCATCCTAGAGCATCCCAGGACCCTTCTAAAAGCCCCCAGACCCTTCTAGAGCCTCCCACGACCCTTCTAAAAGCACCCAGACCCTTCTGGAGCCCCCCAGGACCATTCTAAAGGCCCCCAGACCTATCTAGACCCTCCCCGGATCATTCTAAAAGCCCCCAGACCCTTCTAGAGGCCCCCAGGACCCTTCTAAAAGCACCCAGACCATTCTAGAGACCCCCAGGACCCTTCTAAAGGCCCCCAGACCCTTCTAGACCCTCCCCGGATCATTCTAATAGCCCCCAGACCATTCTAGAGCCTCCCAGGACCCTTCTGAAAGCCCCCAAACCTTTCTAGACCCTCCCCGGATCCTTCTAAATGACCCCAGACCCTTCTAGAACTCCCCAGGACCCCTCTAAATGCCTCCAGACCCTTCTAGAGCCACCCACAACCCTTCTAAAAGCTCCCAGACCCTTCTAGACCCTCCCCTGACCATTCTAAAAGACCCCAGACCGTTCTAAAACATCCCAGGACCCTTCTAAAGGAACCCAGACCCTTCTAGACCCTCCCCGGATTATTCTAAAAGCCCTAAGACCCTTCTAGAGCCCCCCAAGACCCTTCTAAAACACTCCAGACCCTTCTAGAGCCCCCCAGGACCCTTCTAGAAGCACCCAGACCCTTCTAGACCCTCCGCGGATCCTTCTAAAAGCCACCAGACCCTTCTAGAGCCCCCCCGGACCACTCTAATAGATCCCAGACCCTTCTAGAGGACGCCAGGACCCTTCTATAATTCCCCAGACCCTTCTAGAGAACCCCAGGACCCTTCTAAAAGCCCCCAGACCATTCTAGAGCCACCCCGGACCCCTCAAATAGATCCCAGACCCTTCTAGATGCCCCCAGGATACTTCTAAAAGCACCAAGACCCTTCTAGAGAACCCCAGGACCCTTCTAAAAGCCCCCAGACCATTCTAGAGCCACCCAGAACCCTTCTAAAAGCCCCCAGAATATTCTAGACCCTCCCCGGATCCTTCTTAAAGATCCCAGACCCTTCTAGAGCCTCCCAAGAACCTTCTATAAGACCCCAGACCATTCTAGAGCACCCCAGGACCCTTCTAAAAGCCCCCAGACAATTCTAGAGCCCCCCCCCGACCCTTCTAAGAGCACCCAGACCATTCTAGAGGCACCCAGGACCCTTCTAAAAGCCCCCAGACACTTCTAGAGCCCCCCCCCACCCATCTAAGAGCACCCAGATCCTTCTAGAGATACCCAGGACCCTTCTAAAAACCAGCAGAACATTCTAGAGCCCCCCAGGACCCTTCTAAAGGCACCAAGACCATCCTAGAGCATCCCAGGACCCTTCTAAAAGCCCCCAGACCCTTCTAGAGACCTCCATGACCCTTCTAAAAGCCCCCAGAACTTTCTAGAGCCTCCCACGACCCTTCTAAATGCACCCAGACCCTTCTGCAGCCCCCCACGACCATTCCAAAGGCCCCCAGACCTTTCTAGAACATCCCCGGATCATTCTAAAAGCACCCAGACCCTTCTAGAGCCACACAGGACCCTTCTAAAAGCCCCCAGACCCTTCTAGAGACCTTCAAGGCCCCTCTTAAAGCACCTCGTCCCTTCTAGAGCACCCCAGGACCCTTCTAAATGCCCCCAGACCCTTCTAGAACATCCCCAGACCTTTCTAAGAGCACCCAGACCCTTCTAAAGGCCCCCAGGACCCTTCTAAAAGCACCCAGACCCTTCTAGAGCCCCCCAGGACCCTTCTAAAAGACCCCAGACCTTTCTAGACCCTCCCCGGATCCTTCTAAATGACCCCAGACCCTTCTAGAGCCCCCCAGGACCCCTCTAAAAGCCTCCAGACCCTTCTAGAGCCCCCCAGGACCGTTCTAAAAGCTCCCAGACCCTTCTAGACCCTCCCCTGATCATTCTAAAAGACCCCAGACCGTTCTAAAACCTCCCAGGACTCTTCTAAAGGATCCCAGACCCTTCTAGACCATCCCCGGATTATTCTAAAAGCACCCAGACCCTTCTGGAGCCCCCCAAGACCCTTCTAAAAGTCTCGGACCATTCTAGAGCACCTCAGGACCCTTCTAAAAGCCCCCAGACCCTTCTAGACCCTCCCCTGATCATTCTAAAAGACCCCAGACCGTTCTAAAACCTCCCAGGACCCTTCTAAAGGCCCCCAGACCCTTCTAGAGGAACCCAGAGCCCCTCTTAAAGCACCTCGTCCCTTCTAGAGCACCCCAGGACCCTTCTAAAAGCCCCCAGACCCTTCTAGAGCCGCCCCAGACCCTTCTAAGAGCACCCAGACCCTTCTAGATGCACCCAGGACCCTTCTGAAAGCCAGCAGAACATTCTAGAGCCCGTCAGAACCTTCTAAAGGCACCCAGACCATCCTAGAGCACCCCAGGACCCTTCTAAAAGGCCCCAGACCCTTCTAGAGCCTCCCACGACCCTTCTAAATGCACCCAGAACCTTCTGCAGCACCCCAGGACCATTCCAAAGGCCCCCAGACCTTTCTAGAACCTCCCCGGATCATTCTAATAGCCCCCAGACCATTCTAGAGGCCCCCAGGACCCTTCTAAAAGTCCCCAGACGTTTCTAGAGGCCTCCAGGGCCCCTCTTAAAGCACCTCGTCCCTTCTAGAGCACCCAAGGACCCTTCTAAAAGCCCCCAGACCCTTCTAGAACCTCCCCAGACCCTTCTAAGAGCACCCAGACCCTTCTAGAGGCCCCAGGACCCTTCTAAAAGCTCCCAGACCCTTCTAGAGCCCCCCAGGACCCTTCTAAAAGCCCCCAGACCTTTCTAGACCCTCCCCGGATCCTTCTAAATGACACCAGACACTTCTAGAGCCCCCCAGGACCGTTCTAAAAGCTCCCAGACCCTTCTAGACCCTCCCCTGATCATTCTAAAAGACCCCAGACCGTTCTAAAACCTCCCAGGACCCTTCTAAAAGCCCCCAGACCCTTCTAGACCATCCCCAGACCCCTCTAAGAGCACCAAGACCCTTCTAGAGAAACCCAGGACCCTTCTAAAAGCCCCCAGACCCTTCTAGACCCACCCAGGACCCTTCTAAAAGCCCACAGACCCTTCTAGAGACCTCCAGGACCCTTCTAAAAGCCCCCAGACCCTTCTAGAGGCCCCCAGGGCCCCTCTTAAAGCACCTCGTCTTTTCTAGAGCTCCCCAGGACCCCTCTAAAAGCCCCCAGACACTTCTAGAGCCCCCCCCGACCCTACTAAGAGCACTCAGACCCTTCTAGAGGCACCCAGGACCGTTCTGAAAGCCAGCAGAACATTCTAGAGCCCCCCAGGACCCTTCAAAAGGCACCCAGACCATCCTAGAGCATCCCAGGACCCTTCTAAAAGCCCCTAGACCCTTCTAGAGACCTCCAGGACCCTTCTAAAAGCCCCCAGAACCTTCTAGAGCCACCCAGGACTCTTCTAAAAGCCCCCAGACCCTTCTAGAGCCTCCCACGACCCTTCTAAAAGCACCCAGACCATTCTGGAGCCCCCCAGGACCATTCTAAAGGCCCCCAGACCTTTCTAGACCCTCCCCGGATCATTCTAAATGCCCCCAGACCCTTCTAGAGCCCCCCAGGACCTTTCTAAAAGCCCCCAGACCCTTATAGAGCCCCCCAGGACCCTTCTAAAAGCCCCCAGAACTTTCTAGAGCCTCCCACTACCCTTCTAAATGCACCCAGACCCTTCTGGAGCCCCCCAGGACCACTCCAAAGGGCCCCAGACCTTTCTAGAACCTCCCCTGATCATTCTAAAAGCCCCCAGACCCTTCTAGAGCCCCCCAGGACCCTTCTAAAAGCCCCCAGACCCTTCTAGAACCTCCCCAGACCCTTCTAAGAGCACCCAGACATTTTTGGATCCCCAAGGACCCTTCTAAAAGCTCCCAGACCCTTCTCGAGCCGCCCAAGACCCATCTAAAAGCCCCCAGACCTTTCTAGACCCTCCCTGGATCCTTCTAAATGACCCCAGACCCTTCTAGAGCCCCCCAGGACCCCTCTAAAAGGCTCCAGACCCTTCTAGAGCCCCCCAGGACCGTTCTAAAAGCTCCAAGACCCTTCTAGACCCTCCCCTGATCATTCTAAAAGACCCCAGACCATTCTAAAACATCCCAGGACCCTTCTAAAAGCCCCCAGACCCTTCTAGAGGCCCCCAGGGCCCCTCTTAAAGCACCTCGTCCCTTCTAGAGCACCACATGACCTTCTAAAAGCCCCCAGACCCTTCTAGAGCCTCCCCAGACCCTTCTAAGAGCACCCAGACCCTTCTAGAGGCACCCAGGACCCTTCTGAAAGCCAGCAGAACATTCTAGCGCCACCCAGGACCCTTCTAAAGGCACCCAGACCATCCTAGAGCATCCCAAGACCCTTCTAAAAGCCCCCAGACCCTTCTAGAGACCTCCAGGACCCTTCTGAAAGCCCCCAGAACTTTCTAGAGCCACCCAGGACTCTTCTAAAAGGCCCCAGACCCTTCTAGAGCCTCCCACGACCCTTCTAAATGCACCCAGACCATTCTGTAGCCCCCCAGGACCATTCCAAAGGCCCCCAGACCTTTCTAGAACCTCCCCGGATCATTCTAAAAGCCCCCAGACCCTTCTAGAGCCCCCCAGGACCCTTCTGAAAGCCCCCAGACCCTTCTAGAGGCCCCCAGGGCCCCTCTTAAAGCACCTCGTCCCTTCTAGAGCACCCCAGGACCCTTCTAAAAGCCCCCAGACCCTTCTAGAACCTCCCCAGACCCTTCTAAGAGCACCCAGACCCTTCTAGAGGCACCCAGGACCCTTCTAAAAGCTCCCAGACCCTTCTAGAGCCCCCCAGGACCCTTCTAAAAGCCCCCAGACCTTTCTAGACCCTCCCCGGATCCTTCTAAATGACCCCAGACCCTTCTAAGAGCACCAAGACCCTTCTAGAGAAACCCAGGACCCTTCTAAAAGCCCCCAGACCCTTCTAGAGCCACCCAGGACCCTTCTAAAAGCCCCCAGACCCTTCTAGAGACCTCCAGGACCCTTCTAAAAGCCCCCAGAACCTTCTAGAGGCCCCCAGGGCCCCTCTTAAAGCACCTCGTCTTTTCTAGAGCTCCCCAGGACCCCTCTAAAAGCCCCCAGACACTTCTAGAGCCCCCCCCGACCCTTCTAAGAGGACCCAGACCCTTCTAGAGGCACCCAGGACCCTTCTGAAAGCCAGCAGAACATTCTAGAGCCCCCAGGACCCTTCTAAAGGCACCCAGACCATCCTAGAGCATCCCAGGACCCTTCTAAAAGCCCCTAGACCCTTCTAGAGACCTCCAGGACCCTTCTAAAAGCCCCCAGAACCTTCTAGAGCCACCCAGGACCCTTCTAAAAGCCCCCAGACCCTTCTAGAGCCTCCCACGACCCTTCTAAAAGCACCCAGACCATTCTGGAGCCCCCCAGGACCATTCTAAAGGCCCCCTGACCTTTCTAGACCCTCCCAGGATCATTCTAAAAGCCCCCAGACCCTTCTAGAGCCCCCCAGGACCCTTCTAAAAGCCCCCAGAGCATTCTAGAGCCCCCCAGGACCCTTCTAATAGCGCCCAGACCTTTCTAGACCCTCCCCGGATCCTTCTAAATGACCCCAGACCCTTCTAGAGCCCCCCAGGACCCCTCTAAAAGACCCCAGACCTTTCTAGAGCCCCCCAGGACCCTTCTAAAAGCTCCCAGACCCTTCTAGACCCTCCCCTGATCATTCTAAAAGACCCCAGACCGTTCTAAAACCTCCCAGGACCCTTCTAAAGGAACCCAGACCCTTCTAGACCCTCCCCGGATTATTCTAAAAACCCTAAGAACCTTCTAGAGCCCCCCAAGACCCTTCTAAAACCCTCCAGACCCTTCTAGAGCCTCCCAGGACCCTTCTAGAAGCCCCCAGACCCTTCTAGACCCTCCGCGGATCCTTCTAAAAGCCCCCAGACCCTTCTAGAGCCCCCCCGGACCCCTCTAATAGATCCCAGACCCTTCTAGAGGACCCCAGGACCCTTCTATAAGTCCCCAGACCCTTCTAGAGAACCCCAGGACCCTTCTAAAAGCCCCCAGACCCTTCTAGAGGCCCTCAGGACCCTTCTAAAAGCCCCCAGACCCTTCTAGAGCCACCCCGGACCCCTCAAATAGATCCCAGACCCTTCTAGATGCCCCCAGGACCCTTCTAAAAGCCCCCAGACCCTTCTAGAGCCACCCAGGACCCTTCTAAAAGCCCCCAGAATATTCTAGACCCTCCCCGGATCTTAATTAAAGAACCCAGACCCTTCTAGAGCCTCCCAAGACCCTTCTAAAAGCCCCCAGACCCTTCTAGAGCACCCCAGGACCCTTCTAAAAGCCCGCAGACACTTCTAGAGCCCCCCCCGACCCTTCTAAGAGCACCCAGACCCTTCTAGAGGAACCCAGGACCCTTCTGAAAGCCAGCAGAACATTCTAGAGCCCCCCAGGACCCTTCTAAAGGCACCCAGACCATCCTAGAGCATCCCAGGTCCCTTCTAAAAGCCCCCAGACCATTCTAGAGACCTCCAGGACCCTTCTAAAAGCCCCCAGATCTTTCTAGAGCCACCCAGGACTCTTCTAAAAGCCCCCAGACCCTTCTAGAGCCTCCCACGACCCTTCTAAATACACCCAGACCCTTCTGGAGCCCCCCAGGTCCATTCTAAAGGCCCCCAGACCTTTCTAGACCATCCCCGGATCCTTCTAAATGACCCCAGACCCTTCTAGACCCTCCGCGGATCCTTCTAAAAGCCCCCAGACCCTTCTAGAGCCCCCCCGGACCCCTCTAATAGATCCCAGACCCTTCTAGAACCTCCCCAGACCCTTATAAGAGCACCCAGACCCTTCTAGAGGCCCCAAGGACCCTTCTAAAAGCTCCCAGACCCTTCTCGAGCCCCCCAGGACCCTTCTAAAAGCCCCCAGACCTTTCTAGACCCTCCCTGTATCCTTCTAAATGACCCCAGACCCTTCTAGAGCCCCCCAGGACCCCTCTAAAAGCCTCCAGACCCTTCTAGAGCCCCCCAGGACCCTTCTAAAAGCTCCCAGACCCTTCTAGACCCTCCCCTGATCATTCTAAAAGACCCCAGACCGTTCTAAAACCTCCCAGGACCCTTCTAAAAGCCCCCAACCCTTCTAGAGGCCCCCAGGGCCCATCTTAAAGCACCTCGTCCCTTCTAGAGCACCCCAGGACCCTTCTAAGAGCACCCAGACCCTTCTAAAGGCACCCAGGACCCTTCTGAAAGCCAGCAGAACATTCTAGAGCCCCACAGGACCCTTCTAAAGGCACCCAGACCATCCTAGAGCACCCCAGGACCCTTCTAAAAGCCCCCAGACCTATCTAGAGACCTCCAGGACCCTTCTAAAAGCCCCCAGAACCTTCTAGAGCCACCCAGGACTCTTCTAAAAGCCCCCAGACCCTTCTAGAGCCTCCCACGACCCTTCTAAAAGCACCCAGACCCTGCTGGAGCCCCCCAGGACCATTCTAAAGGCCCCCAGATCTTTCTAGACCCTCCCCGGATCATTCTAAAGCCCCCAGACCATTCTAGAGCCTCCCAGGACCCTTTTAAAAGCCCCCAGACCTTTCTAGACCCACCCCGGATCCTTCTAAATGATCCCAGACCCTTCTAGAGCCACCCAGGACCCCTCTAAAAGCCTCCAGACCCTTCTAGAGCCCCCCAGGACCCTTCTAATAGCTCCCAGACCCTTCTAGACCCTCCCCTGATCATTCTAAAAGACCCCAGACCGTTCTAAAACCTCCCAGGACCCTTCTAAAGGAACCCAGACCCTTCTAGACCCACCCCGGATTATTCTAAAAGCCCTAGAACCCTTCTAGAGCCCCCCAAGACCCTTCTAAAAGCCCCCAGACCCTTCTAGAGCCCCCCCGGACCAATCTAATAGATCCCAGTCCCTTCTAGAGGACCCCAGGACCCTTCTATAATTCCCCAGACCCTTCTAGAGAACACCAGGACCCTTCTAAAAGACCCCAGACCCTTCTAGAGGACCCCAGGACCCTTCTAAAAGCCCCCAGACCATTCTAGAGACCTCCAGGACCCTTCTAAAAGCTCCCAGACCCTTCTAGACCCTCCCCTGATCATTCTAAAAGACCCCAGACCGTTCTAAAACCTCCCAGGACCCTTCTAAAGGAACCCAGACCCTTCTAGACCCTCCCCGGATTATTCTAAAAACCCTAAGAACCTTCTAGAGCCCCCCAAGACCCTTCTAAAACCCTCCAGACCCTTCTAGAGCCTCCCAGGACCCTTCTAGAAGCCCCCAGACCCTTCTAGACCCTCCGCGGATCCTTCTAAAAGCCCCCAGACCCTTCTAGAGCCCCCCCGGACCCCTCTAATAGATCCCAGACCCTTCTAGAGGACCCCAGGACCCTTCTATAAGTCCCCAGACCCTTCTAGAGAACCCCAGGACCCTTCTAAAAGCCCCCAGACCCTTCTAGAGGCCCTCAGGACCCTTCTAAAAGCCCCCAGACCCTTCTAGAGCCACCCCGGACCCCTCAAATAGATCCCAGACCCTTCTAGATGCCCCCAGGACCCTTCTAAAAGCCCCCAGACCCTTCTAGAGCCACCCAGGACCCTTCTAAAAGCCCCCAGAATATTCTAGACCCTCCCCGGATCTTAATTAAAGAACCCAGACCCTTCTAGAGCCTCCCAAGACCCTTCTAAAAGCCCCCAGACCCTTCTAGAGCACCCCAGGACCCTTCTAAAAGCCCGCAGACACTTCTAGAGCCCCCCCCGACCCTTCTAAGAGCACCCAGACCCTTCTAGAGGAACCCAGGACCCTTCTGAAAGCCAGCAGAACATTCTAGAGCCCCCCAGGACCCTTCTAAAGGCACCCAGACCATCCTAGAGCATCCCAGGTCCCTTCTAAAAGCCCCCAGACCATTCTAGAGACCTCCAGGACCCTTCTAAAAGCCCCCAGATCTTTCTAGAGCCACCCAGGACTCTTCTAAAAGCCCCCAGACCCTTCTAGAGCCTCCCACGACCCTTCTAAATACACCCAGACCCTTCTGGAGCCCCCCAGGTCCATTCTAAAGGCCCCCAGACCTTTCTAGACCATCCCCGGATCCTTCTAAATGACCCCAGACCCTTCTAGACCCTCCGCGGATCCTTCTAAAAGCCCCCAGACCCTTCTAGAGCCCCCCCGGACCCCTCTAATAGATCCCAGACCCTTCTAGAACCTCCCCAGACCCTTATAAGAGCACCCAGACCCTTCTAGAGGCCCCAAGGACCCTTCTAAAAGCTCCCAGACCCTTCTCGAGCCCCCCAGGACCCTTCTAAAAGCCCCCAGACCTTTCTAGACCCTCCCTGTATCCTTCTAAATGACCCCAGACCCTTCTAGAGCCCCCCAGGACCCCTCTAAAAGCCTCCAGACCCTTCTAGAGCCCCCCAGGACCCTTCTAAAAGCTCCCAGACCCTTCTAGACCCTCCCCTGATCATTCTAAAAGACCCCAGACCGTTCTAAAACCTCCCAGGACCCTTCTAAAAGCCCCCAACCCTTCTAGAGGCCCCCAGGGCCCATCTTAAAGCACCTCGTCCCTTCTAGAGCACCCCAGGACCCTTCTAAGAGCACCCAGACCCTTCTAGAGGCACCCAGGACCCTTCTGAAAGCCAGCAGAACATTCTAGAGCCCCACAGGACCCTTCTAAAGGCACCCAGACCATCCTAGAGCACCCCAGGACCCTTCTAAAAGCCCCCAGACCTATCTAGAGACCTCCAGGACCCTTCTAAAAGCCCCCAGAACCTTCTAGAGCCACCCAGGACTCTTCTAAAAGCCCCCAGACCCTTCTAGAGCCTCCCACGACCCTTCTAAAAGCACCCAGACCCTGCTGGAGCCCCCCAGGACCATTCTAAAGGCCCCCAGATCTTTCTAGACCCTCCCCGGATCATTCTAAAAGCCCCCAGACCATTCTAGAGCCTCCCAGGACCCTTTTAAAAGCCCCCAGACCTTTCTAGACCCACCCCGGATCCTTCTAAATGATCCCAGACCCTTCTAGAGCCACCCAGGACCCCTCTAAAAGCCTCCAGACCCTTCTAGAGCCCCCCAGGACCCTTCTAATAGCTCCCAGACCCTTCTAGACCCTCCCCTGATCATTCTAAAAGACCCCAGACCGTTCTAAAACCTCCCAGGACCCTTCTAAAGGAACCCAGACCCTTCTAGACCCACCCCGGATTATTCTAAAAGCCCTAGAACCCTTCTAGAGCCCCCCAAGACCCTTCTAAAAGCCCCCAGACCCTTCTAGAGCCCCCCCGGACCAATCTAATAGATCCCAGTCCCTTCTAGAGGACCCCAGGACCCTTCTATAATTCCCCAGACCCTTCTAGAGAACACCAGGACCCTTCTAAAAGACCCCAGACCCTTCTAGAGGACCCCAGGACCCTTCTAAAAGCCCCCAGACCATTCTAGAGACCTCCAGGACCCTTCTAAAAGCCCCCAGACCCTTCTAGAGCCCCCCAAGACCCTTCTAAAAGCACTCAGACCCATCTAGAGGCCCCCAGGACCCTTCTGAAAGCAAACAGAACATTCTAGAGCCTCCCAGGACCATTCTAAAAGCCCCCAGACCCTTCTAGAGCACCCCAGGACCCTTCTAAAAGCCTCCAGACCATTCTAGAGACTCCCCCGACACTTCTAAGAGCACCCAGACCCTTCTAGATGCACCCAGGACCCTTCTGAAAGCCAGGAGAACATTCTAGAGCCCCCCAGGACCCTTCTAAAGGCACCCAGACCATCCTAGAGCATCCCAGGTCCCTTCTAAAAGCCCCCAGACCATTCTAGAGACCTCCAGGACCCTTCTAAAAGCCCCCAGATCTTTCTAGAGCCACCCAGGACTCTTCTAAAAGCCCCCAGACCCTTCTAGAGCCTCCCACGACCCTTCTAAATACACCCAGACCCTTCTGGAGCCCCCCAGGTCCATTCTAAAGGCCCCCAGACCTTTCTAGACCATCCCCGGATCCTTCTAAATGACCCCAGACCCTTCTAGAGCCACCCAGGACCCCTCTAAAAGACTCCAGACCCTTCTAGAGCCCCCCAGGACCCTTTTATAAGCTCCCAGACCCTTCTAGACCCTCCCCTGATCATTCTAAAAGACCCCAGACCGTTCTAAAACCTCACAGGACCCTTCTAAAGGAACCCAGACCCTTCTAGACCCTCCCCGGATTATTCTAAAAGCTCCCAGACCCTTCTAGAGCCCCCCAAGACCCTTCTAAAAGCCTCCAGACCCTTCTAGAGGCCCCCAGGATCCTTCTAAAAGACCCCAGACCCTTCTAGACCCTCCGCGGATCCTTCTAAAAGCCCCCAGACCCTTCTAGAGACCCCCGGACCCCTCTAATAGATCCCAGACCCTTCTAGAGGACCCCAGGACCCTTCTATAAGTCCCCAGACCCTTCTAGAGAACCCCAGGACCCTTCTAAAAGCACCCAGACCCTTCTAGAGCCCCCCAGGACCCTTCTAAAAGCCCCCAGACCCTTCTAGAGCCACCCCGGACCCCTCAAATAGATCCCAGACCTTTCTAGAGGCCCCCAGGATACGTCTAAAAGCCCCCAGACCCTTCTAGAACCTCCCCAGACCCTTCTAAGAGCACCCAGACCCTTCTAGAGGCCCCAGGACCCTTCTAAAAGCTCCCAGACCCTTCTAGAGCCCCCCAGGACCCTTCTAAAAGCCCCCAGACCTTTCTAGACCCTCCCCGGATCCTTCTAAATGACACCAGACACTTCTAGAGCCCCCCAGGACCGTTCTAAAAGCTCCCAGACCCTTCTAGACCCTCCCCTGATCATTCTAAAAGACCCCAGACCGTTCTAAAACCTCCCAGGACCCTTCTAAAAGCCCCCAGACCCTTCTAGACCCTCCCCAGACCCCTCTAAGAGCACCAAGACCCTTCTAGAGAAACCCAGGACCCTTCTAAAAGCCCCCAGACCCTTCTAGACCCACCCAGGACCCTTCTAAAAGCCCACAGACCCTTCTAGAGACCTCCAGGACCCTTCTAAAAGCCCCCAGACCCTTCTAGAGGCCCCCAGGGCCCCTCTTAAAGCACCTCGTCTTTTCTAGAGCTCCCCAGGACCCCTCTAAAAGCCCCCAGACACTTCTAGAGCCCCCCCCGACCCTACTAAGAGCACTCAGACCCTTCTAGAGGCACCCAAGACCCTTCTGAAAGCCAGCAGAACATTCTAGAGCCCCCCAGGACCCTTCAAAAGGCACCCAGACCATCCTAGAGCATCCCAGGACCCTTCTAAAAGCCCCTAGACCCTTCTAGAGACCTCCAGGACCCTTCTAAAAGCCCCCAGAACCTTCTAGAGCCACCCAGGACTCTTCTAAAAGCCCCCAGACCCTTCTAGAGCCTCCCACGACCCTTCTAAAAGCACCCAGACCATTCTGGAGCCCCCCAGGACCATTCTAAAGGCCCCCAGACCTTTCTAGACCCTCCCCGGATCATTCTAAATGCCCCCAGACCCTTCTAGAGCCCCCCAGGACCTTTCTAAAAGCCCCCAGACCCTTCTAGAGCCCCCCAGGACCCTTCTAAAAGCCCCCAGAACTTTCTAGAGCCTCCCACTACCCTTCTAAATGCACCCAGACCCTTCTGGAGCCCCCCAGGACCACTCCAAAGGGCCCCAGACCTTTCTAGAACCTCCCCTGATCATTCTAAAAGCCCACAGACCCTTCTAGAGCCCCCCAGGACCCTTCTAAAAGCCCCCAGACCCTTCTAGAGGCCCCCAGGGCCCCTCTTAAAGCACCTCGTCCCTTCTAGAGCACCCCAGGACCCTTCTAAAAGCCCCCAGACCCTTCTAGAACCTCCCCAGACCCTTCTAAGAGCACCCAGACATTTTTGGATCCCCAAGGACCCTTCTAAAAGCTCCCAGACCCTTCTCGAGCCCCCCAGGACCCATCTAAAAGCCCCCAGACCTTTCTAGACCCTCCCCGGATCCTTCTAAATGACCCCAGACCCTTCTAGAGCCCCCCAGGACCCCTCTAAAAGGCTCCAGACCCTTCTAGAGCCCCCCAGGACCGTTCTAAAAGCTCCCAGACCCTTCCAGACCCTCCCCTGATCATTCTAAAAGACCCCAGACCATTCTAAAACATCCCAGGACCCTTCTAAAAGCCCCCAGACCCTTCTAGAGGCCCCCAGGGCCCCTCTTAAAGCACCTCGTCCCTTCTAGAGCACCACAGGACCCTTCTAAAAGCCCCCAGACCCTTCTAGAGCCTCCCCAGACCCTTCTAAGAGCACCCAGACCCTTCTAGAGGCACCCAGGACCCTTCTGAAAGCCAGCAGAACATTCTAGCGCCCCCCAGGACCCTTCTAAAGGCACCCAGACCATCCTAGAGCATCCCAAGACCCTTCTAAAAGCCCCCAGACCCTTCTAGAGACCTCCAGGACCCTTCTAAAAGCCCCCAGAACTTTCTAGAGCCACCCAGGACTCTTCTAAAAGGCCCCAGACCCTTCTAGAGCCTCCCACGACCCTTCTAAATGCACCCAGACCCTTCTGTAGCCCCCCAGGACCATTCCAAAGGCCCCCAGACCTTTCTAGAACCTCCCCGGATCATTCTAAAAGCCCCCAGACCCTTCTAGAGCCCCCCAGGACACTTCTGAAAGCCCCCAGACCCTTCTAGAGGCCCCCAGGGCCCCTCTTAAAGCACCTCGTCCCTTCTAGAGCACCCCAGGACCCTTCTAAAAGCCCCCAGACCCTTCTAGAACCTCCCCAGACCCTTCTAAGAGCACCCAGACCCTTATAGAGGCAACCAGGACCCTTCTAAAAGATCCCAGACCCTTCTAGAGCCCCCCAGGACCCTTCTAAAAGCCCCCAGACCTTTCTAGACCCTCCCCGGATCCTTCTAAATGACCCCAGACCCTTCTAGACCCCCCAGGACCCCTCTAAAAGCCTCCAGACCCTTCTAGAGCCCCCCAGGACCCTTCTAAAAGCTCCCAGACCCTTCTAGACCCTCCCCTGATCATTCTAAAAGACCCCAGACCGTTCTAAAACCTCCCAGGACCCTTCTAAAGGAACCCAGACCCTTCTAGACCCTCCCCAGACCCTTCTAAGAGCACCAAGACCCTTCTAGAGAAACCCAGGACCCTTCTAAAAGCCCCCAGACCCTTCTAGAGCCACCCAGGACCCTTCTAAAAGCCCCCAGACCCTTCTAGAGACCTCCAGGACCCTTCTAAAAGCCCCCAGAACCTTCTAGAGGCCCCCAGGGCCCCTCTTAAAGCACCTCGTCTTTTCTAGAGCTCCCCAGGACCCCTCTAAAAGCCCCCAGACACTTCTAGAGCCCCCCCCGACCCTTCTAAGAGGACCCAGACCCTTCTAGAGGCACCCAGGACCCTTCTGAAAGCCAGCAGAACATTCTAGAGCCCCCCAGGACCCTTCTAAAGGCACCCAGACCATCCTAGAGCATCCCAGGACCCTTCTAAAAGCCCCTAGACCCTTCTAGAGACCTCCAGGACCCTTCTAAAAGCCCCCAGAACCTTCTAGAGCCACCCAGGACCCTTCTAAAAGCCCCCAGACCCTTCTAGAGCCTCCCACGACCCTTCTAAAAGCACCCAGACCATTCTGGAGCCCCCCAGGACCATTCTAAAGGCCCCCTGACCTTTCTAGACCCTCCCAGGATCATTCTAAAAGCCCCCAGACCCTTCTAGAGCCCCCCAGGACTCTTCTAAAAGCCCCCAGAGCATTCTAGAGGCCCCCAGGGCCCCTCTTAAAGCACCTCGTCCCTTCTAGAGCACCCCAGGACCCTTCTAAAAGCCCCCAGACCCTTCTAGAACCTCCCCAGACCCTTCTAAGAGCACCCAGACATTTTTGGATCCCCAAGGACCCTTCTAAAAGCTCCCAGACCCTTCTCGAGCCCCCCAGGACCCATCTAAAAGCCCCCAGACCTTTCTAGACCCTCCCTGGATCCTTCTAAATGACCCCAGACCCTTCTAGAGCCCCCCAGGACCCCTCTAAAAGGCTCCAGACCCTTCTAGAGCCCCCCAGGACCGTTCTAAAAGCTCCCAGACCCTTCCAGACCCTCCCCTGATCATTCTAAAAGACCCCAGACCATTCTAAAACATCCCAGGACCCTTCTAAAAGCCCCCAGACCCTTCTAGAGGCCCCCAGGGCCCCTCTTAAAGCACCTCGTCCCTTCTAGAGCACCACAGGACCCTTCTAAAAGCCCCCAGACCCTTCTAGAGCCTCCCCAGACCCTTCTAAGAGCACCCAGACCCTTCTAGAGGCACCCAGGACCCTTCTGAAAGCCAGCAGAACATTCTAGCGCCCCCCAGGACCCTTCTAAAGGCACCCAGACCATCCTAGAGCATCCCAAGACCCTTCTAAAAGCCCCCAGACCCTTCTAGAGACCTCCAGGACCCTTATAAAAGCCCCCAGAACTTTCTAGAGCCACCCAGGACTCTTCTAAAAGGCCCCAGAACCTTCTAGAGGCCCCCAGGGCCCCTCTTAAAGCACCTCGTCTTTTCTAGAGCTCCCCAGGACCCCTCTAAAAGCCCCCAGACACTTCTAGAGCCCCCCCCGACCCTTCTAAGAGGACCCAGACCCTTCTAGAGGCACCCAGGACCCTTCTGAAAGCCAGCAGAACATTCTAGAGCCCCCCAGGACCCTTCTAAAGGCACCCAGACCATCCTAGAGCATCCCAGGACCCTTCTAAAAGCCCCTAGACCCTTCTAGAGACCTCCAGGACCCTTCTAAAAGCCCCCAGAACCTTCTAGAGCCACCCAGGACCCTTCTAAAAGCCCCCAGACCCTTCTAGAGCCTCCCACGACCCTTCTAAAAGCACCCAGACCATTCTGGAGCCCCCCAGGACCAATCTAAAGGCCCCCTGACCTTTCTAGACCCTCCCAGGATCATTCTAAAAGCCCCCAGACCCTTCTAGAGCCCCCCAGGACCCTTCTAAAAGCCCCCAGAGCATTCTAGAGCCCCCCAGGACCCTTCTAATAGCGCCCAGACCTTTCTAGACCCTCCCCGGATCCTTCTAAATGACCCCAGACCCTTCTAGAGCCCCCCAGGACCCCTCTAAAAGACCCCAGACCTTTCTAGAGCCCCCCAGGACCCTTCTAAAAGCTCCCAGACCCTTCTAGACCCTCCCCTGATCATTCTAAAAGACCCCAGACCGTTCTAAAACCTCCCAGGACCCTTCTAAAGGAACCCAGACCCTTCTAGACCCTCCCCGGATTATTCTAAAAACCCTAAGAACCTTCTAGAGCCCCCCAAGACCCTTCTAAAACCCTCCAGACCCTTCTAGAGCCTCCCAGGACCCTTCTAGAAGCCCCCAGACCCTTCTAGACCCTCCGCGGATCCTTCTAAAAGCCCCCAGACCCTTCTAGAGCCCCCCCGGACCCCTCTAATAGATCCCAGACCCTTCTAGAGGACCCCAGGACCCTTCTATAAGTCCCCAGACCCTTCTAGAGAACCCCAGGACCCTTCTAAAAGCCCCCAGACCCTTCTAGAGGCCCTCAGGACCCTTCTAAAAGCCCCCAGACCCTTCTAGAGCCACCCCGGACCCCTCAAATAGATCCCAGACCCTTCTAGATGCCCCCAGGACCCTTCTAAAAGCCCCCAGACCCTTCTAGAGCCACCCAGGACCCTTCTAAAAGCCCCCAGACCCTTCTAGAGCACCCCAGGACCCTTCTAAAAGCCCGCAGACACTTCTAGAGCCCCCCCCGACCCTTCTAAGAGCACCCAGACCCTTCTAGAGGAACCCAGGACCCTTCTGAAAGCCAGCAGAACATTCTAGAGCCCCCCAGGACCCTTCTAAAGGCACCCAGACCATCCTAGAGCATCCCAGGTCCCTTCTAAAAGCCCCCAGACCATTCTAGAGACCTCCAGGACCCTTCTAAAAGCCCCCAGATCTTTCTAGAGCCACCCAGGACTCTTCTAAAAGCCCCCAGACCCTTCTAGAGCCTCCCACGACCCTTCTAAATACACCCAGACCCTTCTGGAGCCCCCCAGGTCCATTCTAAAGGCCCCCAGACCTTTCTAGACCATCCCCGGATCCTTCTAAATGACCCCAGACCCTTCTAGACCCTCCGCGGATCCTTCTAAAAGCCCCCAGACCCTTCTAGAGCCCCCCCGGACCCCTCTAATAGATCCCAGACCCTTCTAGAACCTCCCCAGACCCTTCTAAGAGCACCCAGACCCTTCTAGAGGCCCCAAGGACCCTTCTAAAAGCTCCCAGACCCTTCTCGAGCCCCCCAGGACCCTTCTAAAAGCCCCCAGACCTTTCTAGACCCTCCCTGTATCCTTCTAAATGACCCCAGACCCTTCTAGAGCCCCCCAGGACCCCTCTAAAAGCCTCCAGACCCTTCTAGAGCCCCCCAGGACCCTTCTAAAAGCTCCCAGACCCTTCTAGACCCTCCCCTGATCATTCTAAAAGACCCCAGACCGTTCTAAAACCTCCCAGGACCCTTCTAAAAGCCCCCAACCCTTCTAGAGGCCCCCAGGGCCCATCTTAAAGCACCTCGTCCCTTCTAGAGCACCCCAGGACCCTTCTAAGAGCACCCAGACCCTTCTAGAGGCACCCAGGACCCTTCTGAAAGCCAGCAGAACATTCTAGAGCCCCCCAGGACCCTTCTAAAGGCACCCAGACCATCCTAGAGCACCCCAGGACCCTTCTAAAAGCCCCCAGACCTATCTAGAGACCTCCAGGACCCTTCTAAAAGCCCCCAGAACCTTCTAGAGCCACCCAGGACTCTTCTAAAAGCCCCCAGACCCTTCTAGAGCCTCCCACGACCCTTCTAAAAGCACCCAGACCCTGCTGGAGCCCCCCAGGACCATTCTAAAGGCCCCCAGATCTTTCTAGACCCTCCCCGGATCATTCTAAAAGCCCCCAGACCATTCTAGAGCCTCCCAGGACCCTTTTAAAAGCCCCCAGACCTTTCTAGACCCACCCCGGATCCTTCTAAATGATCCCAGACCCTTCTAGAGCCACCCAGGACCCCTCTAAAAGCCTCCAGACCCTTCTAGAGCCCCCCAGGACCCTTCTAATAGCTCCCAGACCCTTCTAGACCCTCCCCTGATCATTCTAAAAGACCCCAGACCGTTCTAAAACCTCCCAGGACCCTTCTAAAGGAACCCAGACCCTTCTAGACCCACCCCGGATTATTCTAAAAGCCCTAGAACCCTTCTAGAGCCCCCCAAGACCCTTCTAAAAGCCCCCAGACCCTTCTAGAGCCCCCCCGGACCAATCTAATAGATCCCAGTCCCTTCTAGAGGACCCCAGGACCCTTCTATAATTCCCCAGACCCTTCTAGAGAACACCAGGACCCTTCTAAAAGACCCCAGACCCTTCTAGAGGACCCCAGGACCCTTCTAAAAGCCCCCAGACCATTCTAGAGACCTCCAGGACCCTTCTAAAAGCCCCCAGACCCTTCTAGAGCCCCCCAAGACCCTTCTAAAAGCACTCAGACCCATCTAGAGGCCCCCAGGACCCTTCTGAAAGCAAACAGAACATTCTAGAGCCTCCCAGGACCATTCTAAAAGCCCCCAGACCCTTCTAGAGCACCCCAGGACCCTTCTAAAAGCCTCCAGACCATTCTAGAGACTCCCCCGACACTTCTAAGAGCACCCAGACCCTTCTAGATGCACCCAGGACCCTTCTGAAAGCCAGGAGAACATTCTAGAGCCCCCCAGGACCCTTCTAAAGGCACCCAGACCATCCTAGAGCATCCCAGGTCCCTTCTAAAAGCCCCCAGACCATTCTAGAGACCTCCAGGACCCTTCTAAAAGCCCCCAGATCTTTCTAGAGCCACCCAGGACTCTTCTAAAAGCCCCCAGACCCTTCTAGAGCCTCCCACGACCCTTCTAAATACACCCAGACCCTTCTGGAGCCCCCCAGGTCCATTCTAAAGGCCCCCAGACCTTTCTAGACCATCCCCGGATCCTTCTAAATGACCCCAGACCCTTCTAGCGCCACCCAGGACCCCTCTAAAAGACTCCAGACCCTTCTAGAGCCCCCCAGGACCCTTCTAAAAGCTCCCAGACCCTTCTAGACCCTCCCCTGATCATTCTAAAAGACCCCAGACCGTTCTAAAACCTCACAGGACCCTTCTAAAGGAACCCAGACCCTTCTAGACCCTCCCCGGATTATTCTAAAAGCTCCCAGACCCTTCTAGAGCCCCCCAAGACCCTTCTAAATGCCTCCAGACCCTTCTAGAAGCCCCCAGGATCCTTCTAAAAGACCCCAGACCCTTCTAGACCCTCCGCGGATCCTTCTAAAAGCCCCCAGACCCTTCTAGAGACCCCCGGACCCCTCTAATAGATCCCAGACCCTTCTAGAGGACCCCAGGACCCTTCTATAAGTCCCCAGACCCTTCTAGAGAACCCCAGGACCCTTCTAAAAGCACCCAGACCCTTCTAGAGCCCCCCAGGACCCTTCTAAAAGCCCCCAGACCCTTCTAGAGCCACCCCGGACCCCTCAAATAGATCCCAGACCTTTCTAGAGGCCCCCAGGATACGTCTAAAAGCACCCAGACCCTTCTAGAGAACCCCAGGACCCTTCTAAAAGCCCCCAGACCCTTCTAGAGCCACCCAGGACCCTTCTAAAAGCACCCAGACCCTTCTGGAGCCCCCCAGGACCATTCTAAAGGCCCCCAGACCTATCTAGACCCTCCCCGGATCATTCTAAAAGCCCCCAGACCCTTCTAGAGGCCCCCAGGACCCTTCTAAAAGCACCCAGACCATTCTAGAGCCCCCCAGGACCCTTCTAAAGGCCCCCAGACCCTTCTAGACCCTCCCCGGATCATTCTAATAGCCCCCAGACCATTCTAGAGCCTCCCAGGACCCTTCTGAAAGCCCCCAAACCTTTCTAGACCCTCCCCGGATCCTTCTAAATGACCCCAGACCCTTCTAGAACTCCCCAGGACCCCTCTAAATGCCTCCAGACCCTTCTAGAGCCACCCACAACCCTTCTAAAAGCTCCCAGACCCTTCTAGACCCTCCCCTGACCATTCTAAAAGACCCCAGACCGTTCTAAAACATCCCAGGACCCTTCTAAAGGAACCCAGACCCTTCTAGACCCTCCCCGGATTATTCTAAAAGCCCTAAGACCCTTCTAGAGCCCCCCAAGACCCTTCTAAAACACTCCAGACCCTTCTAGAGCCCCCCAGGACCCTTCTAGAAGCACCCAGACCCTTCTAGACCCTCCGCGGATCCTTCTAAAAGCCACCAGACCCTTCTAGAGCCCCCCCGGACCACTCTAATAGATCCCAGACCCTTCTAGAGGACGCCAGGACCCTTCTATAATTCCCCAGACCCTTCTAGAGAACCCCAGGACCCTTCTAAAAGCCCCCAGACCATTCTAGAGCCACCCCGGACCCCTCAAATAGATCCCAGACCCTTCTAGATGCCCCCAGGATACTTCTAAAAGCACCAAGACCCTTCTAGAGAACCCCAGGACCCTTCTAAAAGCCCCCAGACCATTCTAGAGCCACCCAGAACCCTTCTAAAAGCCCCCAGAATATTCTAGACCCTCCCCGGATCCTTCTTAAAGATCCCAGACCCTTCTAGAGCCTCCCAAGAACCTTCTATAAGACCCCAGACCATTCTAGAGCACCCCAGGACCCTTCTAAAAGCCCCCAGACAATTCTAGAGCCCCCCCCCGACCCTTCTAAGAGCACCCAGACCATTCTAGAGGCACCCAGGACCCTTCTAAAAGCCCCCAGACACTTCTAGAGCCCCCCCCCACCCATCTAAGAGCACCCAGATCCTTCTAGAGATACCCAGGACCCTTCTAAAAACCAGCAGAACATTCTAGAGCCCCCCAGGACCCTTCTAAAGGCACCAAGACCATCCTAGAGCATCCCAGGACCCTTCTAAAAGCCCCCAGACCCTTCTAGAGACCTCCATGACCCTTCTAAAAGCCCCCAGAACCTTCTAGAGCCTCCCACGACCCTTCTAAATGCACCCAGACCCTTCTGCAGCCCCCCACGACCATTCCAAAGGCCCCCAGACCTTTCTAGAACATCCCCGGATCATTCTAAAAGCACCCAGACCCTTCTAGAGCCACACAGGACCCTTCTAAAAGCCCCCAGACCCTTCTAGAGACCTTCAAGGCCCCTCTTAAAGCACCTCGTCCCTTCTAGAGCACCCCAGGACCCTTCTAAATGCCCCCAGACCCTTCTAGAACATCCCCAGACCTTTCTAAGAGCACCCAGACCCTTCTAAAGGCCCCCAGGACCCTTCTAAAAGCACCCAGACCCTTCTAGAGCCCCCCAGGACCCATCTAAAAGACCCCAGACCTTTCTAGACCCTCCCCGGATCCTTCTAAATGACCCCAGACCCTTCTAGAGCCCCCCAGGACCCCTCTAAAAGCCTCCAGACCCTTCTAGAGCCCCCCAGGACCGTTCTAAAAGCTCCCAGACCCTTCTAGACCCTCCCCTGATCATTCTAAAAGACCCCAGACCGTTCTAAAACCTCCCAGGACTCTTCTAAAGGATCCCAGACCCTTCTAGACCATCCCCGGATTATTCTAAAAGCACCCAGACCCTTCTGGAGCCCCCCAAGACCCTTCTAAAAGTCTCGGACCATTCTAGAGCACCTCAGGACCCTTCTAAAAGCCCCCAGACCCTTCTAGACCCTCCCCTGATCATTCTAAAAGACCCCAGACCGTTCTAAAACCTCCCAGGACCCTTCTAAAGGCCCCCAGACCCTTCTAGAGGAACCCAGAGCCCCTCTTAAAGCACCTCGTCCCTTCTAGAGCACCCCAGGACCCTTCTAAAAGCCCCCAGACCCTTCTAGAGCCGCCCCAGACCCTTCTAACAGCACCCAGACCCTTCTAGATGCACCCAGGACCCTTCTGAAAGCCAGCAGAACATTCTAGAGCCCGTCAGAACCTTCTAAAGGCACCCAGACCATCCTAGAGCACCCCAGGACCCTTCTAAAAGGCCCCAGACCCTTCTAGAGCCTCCCACGACCCTTCTAAATGCACCCAGAACCTTCTGCAGCACCCCAGGACCATTCCAAAGGCCCCCAGACCTTTCTAGAACCTCCCCGGATCATTCTAATAGCCCCCAGACCATTCTAGAGGCCCCCAGGACCCTTCTAAAAGTCCCCAGACGTTTCTAGAGGCCTCCAGGGCCCCTCTTAAAGCACCTCGTCCCTTCTAGAGCACCCAAGGACCCTTCTAAAAGCCCCCAGACCCTTCTAGAACCTCCCCAGACCCTTCTAAGAGCACCCAGACCCTTCTAGAGGCCCCAGGACCCTTCTAAAAGCTCCCAGACCCTTCTAGAGCCCCCCAGGACCCTTCTAAAAGCCCCCAGACCTTTCTAGACCCTCCCCGGATCCTTCTAAATGACACCAGACACTTCTAGAGCCCCCCAGGACCGTTCTAAAAGCTCCCAGACCCTTCTAGACCCTCCCCTGATCATTCTAAAAGACCCCAGACCGTTCTAAAACCTCCCAGGACCCTTCTAAAAGCCCCCAGACCCTTCTAGACCATCCCCAGACCCCTCTAAGAGCACCAAGACCCTTCTAGAGAAACCCAGGACCCTTCTAAAAGCCCCCAGACCCTTCTAGACCCACCCAGGACCCTTCTAAAAGCCCACAGACCCTTCTAGAGACCTCCAGGACCCTTCTAAAAGCCCCCAGACCCTTCTAGAGGCCCCCAGGGCCCCTCTTAAAGCACCTCGTCTTTTCTAGAGCTCCCCAGGACCCCTCTAAAAGCCCCCAGACACTTCTAGAGCCCCCCCCGACCCTACTAAGAGCACTCAGACCCTTCTAGAGGCACCCAGGACCGTTCTGAAAGCCAGCAGAACATTCTAGAGCCCCCCAGGACCCTTCAAAAGGCACCCAGACCATCCTAGAGCATCCCAGGACCCTTCTAAAAGCCCCTAGACCCTTCTAGAGACCTCCAGGACCCTTCTAAAAGCCCCCAGAACCTTCTAGAGCCACCCAGGACTCTTCTAAAAGCCCCCAGACCCTTCTAGAGCCTCCCACGACCCTTCTAAAAGCACCCAGACCATTCTGGAGCCCCCCAGGACCATTCTAAAGGCCCCCAGACCTTTCTAGACCCTCCCCGGATCATTCTAAATGCCCCCAGACCCTTCTAGAGCCCCCCAGGACCTTTCTAAAAGCCCCCAGACCCTTCTAGAGCCCCCCAGGACCCTTCTAAAAGCCCCCAGAACTTTCTAGAGCCTCCCACTACCCTTCTAAATGCACCCAGACCCTTCTGGAGCCCCCCAGGACCACTCCAAAGGGCCCCAGACCTTTCTAGAACCTCCCCTGATCATTCTAAAAGCCCCCAGACCCTTCTAGAGCCCCCCAGGACCCTTCTAAAAGCCCCCAGACCCTTCTAGAACCTCCCCAGACCCTTCTAAGAGCACCCAGACATTTTTGGATCCCCAAGGACCCTTCTAAAAGCTCCCAGACCCTTCTCGAGCCCCCCAAGACCCATCTAAAAGCCCCCAGACCTTTCTAGACCCTCCCTGGATCCTTCTAAATGACCCCAGACCCTTCTAGAGCCCCCCAGGACCCCTCTAAAAGGCTCCAGACCCTTCTAGAGCCCCCCAGGACCGTTCTAAAAGCTCCCAGACCCTTCTAGACCCTCCCCTGATCATTCTAAAAGACCCCAGACCATTCTAAAACATCCCAGGACCCTTCTAAAAGCCCCCAGACCCTTCTAGAGGCCCCCAGGGCCCCTCTTAAAGCACCTCGTCCCTTCTAGAGCACCACAGGACCCTTCTAAAAGCCCCCAGACCCTTCTAGAGCCTCCCCAGACCCTTCTAAGAGCACCCAGACCCTTCTAGAGGCACCCAGGACCCTTCTGAAAGCCAGCAGAACATTCTAGCGCCACCCAGGACCCTTCTAAAGGCACCCAGACCATCCTAGAGCATCCCAAGACCCTTCTAAAAGCCCCCAGACCCTTCTAGAGACCTCCAGGACCCTTCTGAAAGCCCCCAGAACTTTCTAGAGCCACCCAGGACTCTTCTAAAAGGCCCCAGACCCTTCTAGAGCCTCCCACGACCCTTCTAAATGCACCCAGACCATTCTGTAGCCCCCCAGGACCATTCCAAAGGCCCCCAGACCTTTCTAGAACCTCCCCGGATCATTCTAAAAGCCCCCAGACCCTTCTAGAGCCCCCCAGGACCCTTCTGAAAGCCCCCAGACCCTTCTAGAGGCCCCCAGGGCCCCTCTTAAAGCACCTCGTCCCTTCTAGAGCACCCCAGGACCCTTCTAAAAGCCCCCAGACCCTTCTAGAACCTCCCCAGACCCTTCTAAGAGCACCCAGACCCTTCTAGAGGCACCCAGGACCCTTCTAAAAGCTCCCAGACCCTTCTAGAGCCCCCCAGGACCCTTCTAAAAGCCCCCAGACCTTTCTAGACCCTCCCCGGATCCTTCTAAATGACCCCAGACCCTTCTAAGAGCACCAAGACCCTTCTAGAGAAACCCAGGACCCTTCTAAAAGCCCCCAGACCCTTCTAGAGCCACCCAGGACCCTTCTAAAAGCCCCCAGACCCTTCTAGAGACCTCCAGGACCCTTCTAAAAGCCCCCAGAACCTTCTAGAGGCCCCCAGGGCCCCTCTTAAAGCACCTCGTCTTTTCTAGAGCTCCCCAGGACCCCTCTAAAAGCCCCCAGACACTTCTAGAGCCCCCCCCGACCCTTCTAAGAGGACCCAGACCCTTCTAGAGGCACCCAGGACCCTTCTGAAAGCCAGCAGAACATTCTAGAGCCCCCAGGACCCTTCTAAAGGCACCCAGACCATCCTAGAGCATCCCAGGACCCTTCTAAAAGCCCCTAGACCCTTCTAGAGACCTCCAGGACCCTTCTAAAAGCCCCCAGAACCTTCTAGAGCCACCCAGGACCCTTCTAAAAGCCCCCAGACCCTTCTAGAGCCTCCCACGACCCTTCTAAAAGCACCCAGACCATTCTGGAGCCCCCCAGGACCATTCTAAAGGCCCCCTGACCTTTCTAGACCCTCCCAGGATCATTCTAAAAGCCCCCAGACCCTTCTAGAGCCCCCCAGGACCCTTCTAAAAGCCCCCAGAGCATTCTAGAGCCCCCCAGGACCCTTCTAATAGCGCCCAGACCTTTCTAGACCCTCCCCGGATCCTTCTAAATGACCCCAGACCCTTCTAGAGCCCCCCAGGACCCCTCTAAAAGACCCCAGACCTTTCTAGAGCCCCCCAGGACCCTTCTAAAAGCTCCCAGACCCTTCTAGACCCTCCCCTGATCATTCTAAAAGACCCCAGACCGTTCTAAAACCTCCCAGGACCCTTCTAAAGGAACCCAGACCCTTCTAGACCCTCCCCGGATTATTCTAAAAACCCTAAGAACCTTCTAGAGCCCCCCAAGACCCTTCTAAAACCCTCCAGACCCTTCTAGAGCCTCCCAGGACCCTTCTAGAAGCCCCCAGACCCTTCTAGACCCTCCGCGGATCCTTCTAAAAGCCCCCAGACCCTTCTAGAGCCCCCCCGGACCCCTCTAATAGATCCCAGACCCTTCTAGAGGACCCCAGGACCCTTCTATAAGTCCCCAGACCCTTCTAGAGAACCCCAGGACCCTTCTAAAAGCCCCCAGACCCTTCTAGAGGCCCTCAGGACCCTTCTAAAAGCCCCCAGACCCTTCTAGAGCCACCCCGGACCCCTCAAATAGATCCCAGACCCTTCTAGATGCCCCCAGGACCCTTCTAAAAGCCCCCAGACCCTTCTAGAGCCACCCAGGACCCTTCTAAAAGCCCCCAGAATATTCTAGACCCTCCCCGGATCTTAATTAAAGAACCCAGACCCTTCTAGAGCCTCCCAAGACCCTTCTAAAAGCCCCCAGACCCTTCTAGAGCACCCCAGGACCCTTCTAAAAGCCCGCAGACACTTCTAGAGCCCCCCCCGACCCTTCTAAGAGCACCCAGACCCTTCTAGAGGAACCCAGGACCCTTCTGAAAGCCAGCAGAACATTCTAGAGCCCCCCAGGACCCTTCTAAAGGCACCCAGACCATCCTAGAGCATCCCAGGTCCCTTCTAAAAGCCCCCAGACCATTCTAGAGACCTCCAGGACCCTTCTAAAAGCCCCCAGATCTTTCTAGAGCCACCCAGGACTCTTCTAAAAGCCCCCAGACCCTTCTAGAGCCTCCCACGACCCTTCTAAATACACCCAGACCCTTCTGGAGCCCCCCAGGTCCATTCTAAAGGCCCCCAGACCTTTCTAGACCATCCCCGGATCCTTCTAAATGACCCCAGACCCTTCTAGACCCTCCGCGGATCCTTCTAAAAGCCCCCAGACCCTTCTAGAGCCCCCCCGGACCCCTCTAATAGATCCCAGACCCTTCTAGAACCTCCCCAGACCCTTCTAAGAGCACCCAGACCCTTCTAGAGGCCCCAAGGACCCTTCTAAAAGCTCCCAGACCCTTCTCGAGCCCCCCAGGACCCTTCTAAAAGCCCCCAGACCTTTCTAGACCCTCCCTGTATCCTTCTAAATGACCCCAGACCCTTCTAGAGCCCCCCAGGACCCCTCTAAAAGCCTCCAGACCCTTCTAGAGCCCCCCAGGACCCTTCTAAAAGCTCCCAGACCCTTCTAGACCCTCCCCTGATCATTCTAAAAGACCCCAGACCGTTCTAAAACCTCCCAGGACCCTTCTAAAAGCCCCCAACCCTTCTAGAGGCCCCCAGGGCCCATCTTAAAGCACCTCGTCCCTTCTAGAGCACCCCAGGACCCTTCTAAGAGCACCCAGACCCTTCTAGAGGCACCCAGGACCCTTCTGAAAGCCAGCAGAACATTCTAGAGCCCCACAGGACCCTTCTAAAGGCACCCAGACCATCCTAGAGCACCCCAGGACCCTTCTAAAAGCCCCCAGACCTATCTAGAGACCTCCAGGACCCTTCTAAAAGCCCCCAGAACCTTCTAGAGCCACCCAGGACTCTTCTAAAAGCCCCCAGACCCTTCTAGAGCCTCCCACGACCCTTCTAAAAGCACCCAGACCCTGCTGGAGCCCCCCAGGACCATTCTAAAGGCCCCCAGATCTTTCTAGACCCTCCCCGGATCATTCTAAAAGCCCCCAGACCATTCTAGAGCCTCCCAGGACCCTTTTAAAAGCCCCCAGACCTTTCTAGACCCACCCCGGATCCTTCTAAATGATCCCAGACCCTTCTAGAGCCACCCAGGACCCCTCTAAAAGCCTCCAGACCCTTCTAGAGCCCCCCAGGACCCTTCTAATAGCTCCCAGACCCTTCTAGACCCTCCCCTGATCATTCTAAAAGACCCCAGACCGTTCTAAAACCTCCCAGGACCCTTCTAAAGGAACCCAGACCCTTCTAGACCCACCCCGGATTATTCTAAAAGCCCTAGAACCCTTCTAGAGCCCCCCAAGACCCTTCTAAAAGCCCCCAGACCCTTCTAGAGCCCCCCCGGACCAATCTAATAGATCCCAGTCCCTTCTAGAGGACCCCAGGACCCTTCTATAATTCCCCAGACCCTTCTAGAGAACACCAGGACCCTTCTAAAAGACCCCAGACCCTTCTAGAGGACCCCAGGACCCTTCTAAAAGCCCCCAGACCATTCTAGAGACCTCCAGGACCCTTCTAAAAGCCCCCAGACCCTTCTAGAGCCCCCCAAGACCCTTCTAAAAGCACTCAGACCCATCTAGAGGCCCCCAGGACCCTTCTGAAAGCAAACAGAACATTCTAGAGCCTCCCAGGACCATTCTAAAAGCCCCCAGACCCTTCTAGAGCACCCCAGGACCCTTCTAAAAGCCTCCAGACCATTCTAGAGACTCCCCCGACACTTCTAAGAGCACCCAGACCCTTCTAGATGCACCCAGGACCCTTCTGAAAGCCAGGAGAACATTCTAGAGCCCCCCAGGACCCTTCTAAAGGCACCCAGACCATCCTAGAGCATCCCAGGTCCCTTCTAAAAGCCCCCAGACCATTCTAGAGACCTCCAGGACCCTTCTAAAAGCCCCCAGATCTTTCTAGAGCCACCCAGGACTCTTCTAAAAGCCCCCAGACCCTTCTAGAGCCTCCCACGACCCTTCTAAATACACCCAGACCCTTCTGGAGCCCCCCAGGTCCATTCTAAAGGCCCCCAGACCTTTCTAGACCATCCCCGGATCCTTCTAAATGACCCCAGACCCTTCTAGCGCCACCCAGGACCCCTCTAAAAGACTCCAGACCCTTCTAGAGCCCCCCAGGACCCTTCTAAAAGCTCCCAGACCCTTCTAGACCCTCCCCTGATCATTCTAAAAGACCCCAGACCGTTCTAAAACCTCACAGGACCCTTCTAAAGGAACCCAGACCCTTCTAGACCCTCCCCGGATTATTCTAAAAGCTCCCAGACCCTTCTAGAGCCCCCCAAGACCCTTCTAAAAGCCTCCAGACCCTTCTAGAAGCCCCCAGGATCCTTCTAAAAGACCCCAGACCCTTCTAGACCCTCCGCGGATCCTTCTAAAAGCCCCCAGACCCTTCTAGAGACCCCCGGACCCCTCTAATAGATCCCAGACCCTTCTAGAGGACCCCAGGACCCTTCTATAAGTCCCCAGACCCTTCTAGAGAACCCCAGGACCCTTCTAAAAGCACCCAGACCCTTCTAGAGCCCCCCAGGACCCTTCTAAAAGCCCCCAGACCCTTCTAGAGCCACCCCGGACCCCTCAAATAGATCCCAGACCTTTCTAGAGGCCCCCAGGATACGTCTAAAAGCACCCAGACCCTTCTAGAGAACCCCAGGACCCTTCTAAAAGCCCCCAGACCCTTCTAGAGCCACCCAGGACCCTTCTAAAAGCCCCCAGAACCTTCTAGACCCTCCCCGGATCCTTCTTAAAGACCCCAGACCATTCTAGAGCCCCCCAAGACCATTCTAAAAGCACTCAGACCCTTCTAGAGGCCCCCAGGACCCTTCTAAAAGCACCCAGACCCTTCTAGAGTCCCCCAGGAACATTCTAAAAGCCCCGAGACCCTTCTAGGTCTCCCCAGGATCTTTCTAAAAGCCCCCAGACACTTCTAGAGCCCCCCAGGACCCTTCTAAAACTCCCAGACCCATCTAGAGCCCCCCAGGACCCTTCTAAAACCCAGACCCATCTAGAGCCCCCCAGGACCCTTCTAAAAGCCACCAGACCCTTCTAGAGCATCCCAGGACCCTTCTGAAAGCCACCAGAACCTTCTAGAGCCCCCCAGGACCCTTCTAAAAGCACCCAGACCCTTCTAGAGCATCCCAGGACCCTTCTAAAAGCCCCCAGACCCTTCTAGATCCCCCAGGACCCTTCTAAAAGCACCCAGACATTTCTAGAATCCCCAGGACCCGTCTAAATGCCTCCAGACCCTTCTAGACCCTCCCAGGACCCTTCTAAAAGCCCCCAGACCCTTCTAGAGCCTCCCAGGACCCTTCTAAATGCCCCGAGACCCTTCTAGGAGAGACGAGGGTCCTTAAGAGGGGCCCTGGGGTTCTCCAGAAGGGTCTGGGGGCTTATAGAAGGGTTCTGGTGGGATCTAGAAGGGTCTGGGTTGTTTGAGAAAGGTCCTTGCGTGACTCTAAAAGGGTCTGGGGACTTTTGGAAGGGTCCTGGGTGCCTCAAAAAGGGTGTGGGGGCTTTTATAGGGTCCTGGGGGTCTCTAGAAGGGTCTAGGGGCTTTTAGAAGGGTCCTGGGGGCTGTAGAAGGGTCTGGGGGCTTTTAGAAGGGTCCTGGGAGGCTCTAGAAGGGTCTGGGGACTTTTAGAAGGGTCCTGGGAGTCTCTAGAATGGTCTGGGGGTTTTAGAAGGGTCCTGGGTGTCTCTAGAAGGGTCTGGGTGATTTCGAATGGTCCTGGGAGGATCTAGAATGGTCTGGGGGCTTTTAGAAGGGTCCTGGGCGCCTCTAGAAGGCTCTGGGGGCATTTAGAAGGGTCCTGGGGGCCTCTAGAAGGGTCTGAGTGATTTTAGGAGGGTCCTGGGTGACACTAGAAGTGTCTGGGGGCTTTTAGAATTATCCGGGGAGGCTCTAAAAGGGTCTGGGGTCTTTTAGAAGGGTCCTGTTGGGTTCTAGAAGGGTCTGGGGGCTATTAGAAGGGTCCTGGGAGGCTCTATAAGGGTCTGGGTGCTATTAGAAGTGTCCTGGCGGGCTCTAGAAGTGTCTGGGGGCTTTTAGAAGGGCCCTGGGGGTCTCTAGAAGGGTCTGGAGGCTTTTAGAAGCGTCCTGGGGGGCTCTAGAACGGTTTTGGGCGTTTAGAAGGGTCCGGGGGGGCTCTAGATGTGTCTGTGGTCTTTTAGAAGTGTCCTGGGGGGCTCTAGAAGGGTCTGGATGCTTTTAGAAGTGTTCTGGGGGGCTCTAGAAGGGTCTGGGGGATTTTAGAACAGACCTGGGAGGCTCTAGAATGGTCTGGGACAATTAGAAGGGTCCTGGGGGGCTCTAGAAGGGTCTGGCTGATTTTAGAAGGATCCAGGGAGGCTCTAGAATGGTCTGGAAGCTTCTAGATGGGCCCTGGGGGGCTCTAGAAGGGTCTGGGGGCTTTTAGAATGGTCCTGGGGGGCTCTAGAAGGGTCTGGGGGCTTTTAGAAGGGTCCTGGGGTCTCTAGAAGGGTCTGGGGACCATTAGAGGGGCCCTGGGGGCCTCTAGAAGGGTCTGGGGGATTTTAGAAGGGTCCTGGGGAGCTCTAGAAGGGTCTGGAGGCTTTTAGAAGGGTCCTGGGAGGTTCTAGAAGGGTCTGGGGGCTTTTAGAAGGGTCCTGCGGGTCTCTAGAACGGTCTGGGGGCTTTTAGAAGGGTCCTGAGGGGCTCTAGAAGGGTCTGGGGACCATTAGAGGGGCCCTGGGGGCATCTAGAATGGTCTGGGGGCTTTTAGAAGAGTCCTGGGGGGCTCTACAAAGGTGTGAGGGCTTTAAGAAGAATCCTGGGGGCATCTAGAAGGCTCTGGGGGCTTTTAGAAGGGTTCTGGGGGCCTCTAGAAGTGTCTGAGGGATTTTAGAAGGGTCCTGGTAGGCTCTAGAAGGGTCTGGGTGCTTTTAGAAGGATCCGGGGAGGGTCTAGAAGGGTCTGGGGGCTTTTAGAAGGGTCCTGAGGGGCTCTAGAAGAGTCTGGGTGCTTTTAGAAGGGTCCTCGAGGGCTCTAAAAGGGTCTGGGGGCTTTTAGAAAGGTTCTAGGGAGCTCTAGAAGGGTCTGGGGGCTTTTAGAAGGGTCCTGGGAGGCGCTAGAAGTGTCTGGGTGCATTTAGAAGGGTCCTGGGGAGCTCTAGAAGGGTCTAGGGGCTTTCAGAAGGGTCCTGGGGGCCTGTAGAAGGGTCTGGAGGCTTCTAGAAGGGTCCGGGGGGGATCTAGAAGGGTCTGGAGGCATTTAGAACGGTCCTGGGGTTCTCTAGATGAGTCTGGAGGCATTTACAAGGGTCCTGGGGGGCTCTAGAAGGGTCTGCGGGTTTTCAGAAGGGTACTGGGGGGCTCTAGAATGGTCTGGGGGCTTTTAGAAGGGTCCTTGCGTCCTTTAGAAGGGTCTGCGGTCTTTTAGAAGGGTCCTGGGAGGATCCAGATGGGTCTGGGTGCTTTTAGAAGGATCCGGGGAGGGTCTAGAAGGGTCTGGGGGCTTTTAGAAGGGTCCTGGGGGGCTCTAAAAATGTCTGGAGGGTTTTAGACGGGTCCAGGGGGCCTTAGAAGGGTCTGGGGGCTTTTAGAAAAATCCGGGGGGGCTCTAGAAGGGTCTGGGGGCTTTTAGAAGGGTCCTGGGGTCTCTAGAAGGGTCTGGGGACCATTAGAGGGGCCCTGGGGGCCTCTAGAAGGGTCTGGGGGATTTTAGAAGGGTCCTGGGAGGTTCTAGAAGGGTCTGGGGGCTTTTAGAAGGGTCCTGCGGGTCTCTAGAACGGTCTGGGGGCTTTTAGAAGGGTCCTGAGGGGCTCTAGAAGGGTCTGGGGACCATTAGAGGGGCCCTGGGGGCATCTAGAAGGGTCTGGGGGCTTTTAGAAAAGTCCTGGGGGGCTATACAAAGGTGTGAGGGCTTTAAGAAGAATCCTGGGGGCATCTAGAAGGCTCTGGGGGCTTTTAGAAGGGTTCTGGGGGCCTCTAGAAGTGTCTGAGGGATTTTAGAAGGGTCCTGGTAGGCTCTAGAAGGGTCTGGGTGCTTTTAGAAGGATCCGGGGAGGGTCTAGAAGGGTCTGGGGGCTTTTAGAAGGGTCCTGAGGGGCTCTAGAAGAGTCTGGGTGCTTTTAGAAGGGTCCTCGAGGGCTCTAAAAGGGTCTGGGGGCTTTTAGAAAGGTTCTAGGGAGCTCTAGAAGGGTCTGGGGGCTTTTAGAAGGGTCCTGGGAGGCGCTAGAAGTGTCTGGGTGCATTTAGAAGGGTCCTGGGGAGCTCTAGAAGGGTCTAGGGGCTTTCAGAAGGGTCCTGGGGGCCTGTAGAAGGGTCTGGAGGCTTCTAGAAGGGTCCGGGGGGGATCTAGAAGGGTCTGGAGGCATTTAGAACGGTCCTGGGGTTCTCTAGATGAGTCTGGAGGCATTTACAAGGGTCCTGGGGGGCTCTAGAAGGGTCTGCGGGTTTTCAGAAGGGTACTGGGGGGCTCTAGAATGGTCTGGGGGCTTTTAGAAGGGTCCTTGCGTCCTTTAGAAGGGTCTGCGGTCTTTTAGAAGGGTCCTGGGAGGATCCAGATGGGTCTGGGTGCTTTTAGAAGGATCCGGGGAGGGTCTAGAAGGGTCTGGGGGCTTTTAGAAGGGTCCTGGGGGGCTCTAAAAATGTCTGGAGGGTTTTAGACGGGTCCAGGGGGCCTTAGAAGGGTCTGGGGGCTTTTAGAAAAATCCGGGGGGGCTCTAGAAGGGTCTGGGGGCTTTTAGAAGGGTCCTGGGGTCTCTAGAAGGGTCTGGGGACCATTAGAGGGGCCCTGGGGGCCTCTAGAAGGGTCTGGGGGATTTTAGAAGGGTCCTGGGAGGTTCTAGAAGGGTCTGGGGGCTTTTAGAAGGGTCCTGCGGGTCTCTAGAACGGTCTGGGGGCTTTTAGAAGGGTCCTGAGGGGCTCTAGAAGGGTCTGGGGACCATTAGAGGGGCCCTGGGGGCATCTAGAAGGGTCTGGGGGCTTTTAGAAAAGTCCTGGGGGGCTATACAAAGGTGTGAGGGCTTTAAGAAGAATCCTGGGGGCATCTAGAAGGCTCTGGGGGCTTTTAGAAGGGTTCTGGGGGCCTCTAGAAGTGTCTGAGGGATTTTAGAAGGGTCCTGGTAGGCTCTAGAAGGGTCTGGGTGCTTTTAGAAGGATCCGGGGAGGGTCTAGAAGGGTCTGGGTGCTTTTAGAAGGGTCCTGAGGGGCTCTAGAAGAGTCTGGGTGCTTTTAGAAGGGTCCTCGAGGGCTCTAAAAGGGTCTGGGGGCTTTTAGAAAGGTTCTAGGGAGCTCTAGAAGGGTCTGGGGGCTTTTAGAAGGGTCCTGGGAGGCGCTAGAAGGGTCTGGGGGCTTTTAGAAGGGACCTCGAGGGCTCTAAAAGGGTCTGGGGGCTTTTAGAAAGGTTCTAGGGAGCTCTAGAAGGGTCTGGGGGCTTTTAGAAGGGTCCTGGGAGGCGCTAGAAGTGTCTGGGTGCATTTAGAAGGGTCCTGGGGGGCTCTAGAAGGGTCTGCGGGTTTTCAGAAGTGTACTGGGGGGCTCTAGAAGGGTCTGGGGGCTTTTAGAAGGGTCCTTGCGGCCTTTAGAAGGGTCTGCGGTCTTTTAGAAGGGTCCTGGGAGGATCCAGATGGGTCTGGGTGCTTTTAGAAGGATCCGGGGAGGGTCTAGAAGGGTCTGGGGGCTTTTACAAGGGTCCTGGGGGGCTCTAAAAATGTCTGGAGGGTTTTAGACGGGTCCAGGGGGCCTTAGAAGGGTCTGGGGGCTTTTAGAAAAATATGGGGGGGCTCTAGAAGGGTCTGGGGGCTTTTAGAAGAGTCCTGGGGGGCTCTAGAAGGGTCTGGGGGCTTTTAGAAGGGTCCTGGGATGCTCTAGAAAGGTCTAGAGGCTTTTAGAAGGGTCCTGGGGGGCTCTAGAAGGGTCTGGGAGCTTTTAGAAAAATCCGGGGGGGCTCTAGAAGGCTCTGGGGGCATTTGGAAGGGTCCTGGGGACATCTAGAAGTGTCTGAGGGATTTTAGAAGGGTCCTGGGGGCCTCTAGAAAAGTCTGGGTGCATTTAGAAGGATCGGGGGAGGGTCTAGAAGGGTCTGGGGGCTTTTAGAAGGGTCCTAGGGGGCTCTAGAAGGGTCTGGGGGCTTTTAGAAGGGTCTTGGGGAGCTCTAGAAGGTCTGGGGCTTTTAGAATGGTCCTGGGAGGCGCTAGAAGTGTCTGGGTGCATTTAGAATGGTCCTGGGGAGCTCTAGAACGGTCTAGGGGCTTTCAGAAGGGTCCTGGGGGCCTGTAGAAGGGTCTGGAGGATTTTAGAAGGGTCCTGGGGGGCTCTAGAAGAGTCTGGGGGCATTCAGAATGGTCCTTGGGGCGTCTAGAAGGGTCTGGAGGCTTTTAGAAGGGTCCTGGGGGGCTCTAGATGGGTCTGGGGGCATTCAGAATGGTCCTGTGTGCCTCTAGAAGGGTCTGGGGGTTTTCAGAAGGGTACTGGGGGGCTCTAGAAGGGTCTGGGGGCTTTTAGAAGGGTCCTGGGGTCCTCTAAAGGGTCTGGGGTCTTTTAGAAGGGTCCTGGGAGGATGCAGATGGGTCTGGGTGCTTTTAGAAGGATCTGGTGAGGGTCTAGAAGGGTCAGGGGGCTTTTAGAAGGGTCCTGGGGGGCTCTAAAAATGTCTGGAGGCTTTTAGATGGGTCCAGAGGGCCTCTAGAAGGGTCTGGGGGCTTTTAGAAGGATCCGGGGAGGCTCTAGAAGGGTCTGGCGGCTTTTAGAAGATTACTGGGGGCCTCTAGAAGGGTCTGGGGGCTTTTAGAAAGGTCCTGGGCTGCTCTAGAAAGGTCTGGAGGCTTTTAGAAGGGTCCTGGGGGCATCTAGAATGCTCTGGGTGCTTTTATAAGGGTTCCGGGGGGCTCTAGAAGGGTCTGGGTGCTTTTAGATGGATCCGGGGATTCTCTAGAAGGGTCTGGGATCTTTTAGAAGGGTCCTGGGGGGCTGTAGAAGGGCCTGGGGGCTATTAGAATGATTCAGGGAGCGTCTACAAGGGTCTGGAGGGTTTTAGAAGGGTCCTGCGGGTCTCTAGAAGGGTCTGGGGACTTTTAGAAGGGCCCTTGGGGGCTCTAGAAGCGTCTGGGGACCATTAGAGGGGTCCTAGGGGCCTCTAGAAGGGTCTGGGGGATTTTAGAAGGGCTCTGGGGAGCTCTAGAAGGGTCTGGGGGCTTTAAGAAGGGTTCTGGGAGGCGCTAGAAGTGTCTGGGTGCATTTAGAAGGGTCCTGGGAGGTTCTAGAAGGGTCTGGGGTCTTTTAGAATGGTCCTGTGGGTCTCTAGAAGGGTCTGGGGGCTTTTAGAATGGTCCTTGGGGGATCTAGAATGGTCTGGGGACCATTAGACGGGCCCTGGGGGCCTCTAGAAGGGTCTGGGGGATTTTAGATGGGTCCTGGGAGAATCTAGAAGGGTCTGGGTGCTTTTAGAACGGTCCTGCGGGTCTCTAGAAGAGTCTGGATGCTTTTAGCCGGGTCCTGGGGGGCTCTAGAAGGGTCTGGGTGCTTTTAGAAGGGTCCTGGGGAGCTCTAGAAGGGTCTGGGGGCTTTTAGAAGGGTCCTGGGGAGCTCTAGAAGGGTCTGGGGTCTTTTAGAAGGGTCCTGGGGGGCTCTAGAAGGGTGTGGGGTCTTTCAGAAGGGTCCTGGGGGGCTCTAGAAGGGTCTGGGGGCTTTAGAATGGTCCTGGGGGCCTCTAGAAGTGTATGGGGACTTTTAGAAGTGTGCTGGGAGGATCCAGATGGGTCTGTTTGCTTTTAGAAGGATCCGGGGAGGCTCTAGAAGGGTCTGGGGGCTTTCAGAAGGGTCCTGGGGGTCTCTAGAAGGGTCTGGGGGCTTTTAGAAGGATACGGGTAGTATCTAGAAGGGTCTGGGGTCTTTTAGAAGGGTCCTGGGGGGCACTAGAAGGGTCTGGAGGCTTTTAGAAGGGTCCTGGGGTGCTCTAGAAGGGTCTGGATGTTTTAGAATGGTCCTGGGGGGCTCTAGAAGGGTCTGAGGGATTTTAGAAGGGTCCTGTGGGGCTCTAGAAGGGTCTGGGTGCTTTTATAAGGGTCCTGGGGGCCTCTAGAACGGTCTGGGGTCATTTAGAAGGGACCTGAGAGGATCCAGATGGGTCTGGGTACTTTTAGAAGGACCCAGGGAGGGTCTAGAAGGGTCTGGGGGCTTTTAGAAGGGTCCTGGGTGCCTCTAGAAGGCTCTGGGGGATTTTAGAAGGATCCGGGGAGGCTCTAGAAGGGTCTGGCGGCTTTTAGAAGGGTCCTGGGGCCTCTAGAAGGGTCTGGGGTCTTTTAGAAGGATACGGGGAGGATCTAAAAGGGTCTGGGGGCATTAAAAGGGTCTTGGGGGCTCTAGAAGGGTCTGGAGGCTTTTAGAATGGTCCTGGGGGGCTCTAGAATGGTCTGGGGGCTTTTAGAAGGGTCATGGGGGCATCTAGAAGGCTCTTGTGGCTTTTATAAGGGTCCTGGGAGGCTCTAGAAGGGTCTGTTGGCTTTTAGAAGGGTCCTCGGGGGCTCTATAAGGGTCTGGGGGCTTTTAGAAGGGTCCTGGGGGACTCTAGAAGGGTCTGGGTGCTTTTAGAATGGTCCTGGGTGGCTATAGAACGGTCTGGGGGCTTTTAGAATGGTCCTGGGGGGCTCTAGAAGGGTCTGGGGGCTTTTAGAAGGGTCCTGGAAGGTTCTAGAAGGGTGTGAGGGCTTTTGGAAGGGTCCTGGGGGCATCTAGAAGGCTCTGGGGGCTTTTAGAAGGGTCCCGTGGGGCTCTAGAAGGGTCTGGGTGCTTTTAGAAGGGTCCTGGGGTGCTCTAGAAGGGTCTGGGGGCATTTAGAAGGGTCCTGGGGGGCTCTAGAATGGTCTGGGGGCTTTTAGAAAGATTCGGGGAGGGTCTAGAAGGCTCTGGGGGCTTTTAGAAGGGTCCTGTGGTGCTCTAGAAGGGTCTGGGGGCTTTTAGAAGGGTCCTGGGGAGATCTAGAAGTGTCTGGGTGCTTTTAGAAGGGTCCTGGGGTGCTCTAGAAGGGTCTGGGTCCTTTCAGAAGGGCCCTGCGGGCCTCTGGAAGGGTCTGGAGGCTTTTAGAAGCGTCCTGCGCTGCTCTAGATGGGTCTGGGGGCATTTAGAAGGGTCCTGGGAGGCTCTAGAAGGGTCTGGGCGCTTTCAGAAGGGTCCTGGTGTCCTCTAGAAGGGTCTGGGGGCTTTTAGAATGGTCCTGGGGGCCTCTAGAAGGGTCTGGAGGCTTTTAGAAGGGTCCTGGGAAGATCCAGATGGGTCTGGGTGCTTTTAGAAGGATTTGGGGATGGTCTAGAAGGGTCTGGGGGTTTTCAGAAGGGTCCTGGGGGGCTCTACAAATGCCTGGAGGATATTAGAAGGATCCGGGGAGGCTCTAGAAGGGTCTGGCGGCTTTTAGAAGGGTCCTGCGGGGCTCTAGAAGGGTCTGGGTGCTTTCAGAAGGGTCCTGGGTGCCTCTAGAAGGGTCTGGGTGCTTTTAGAAGGGTCCTGGGGGGCTCTAAAAATGTCTGGAGGCTTTTAGAAGGGTCCTGGGAGGGTTCTAGAAGGGTCTGGGGGCTATTAGAAGGATCCGGGGAGGGTCTAGAAGGCTCTGGGGGCTTTTAGAAAGGTCGTTGGAGGCTCTAGAAGTGTCTGGGGACCATTAGAGTGGCCCTGGGGGCCTCTAGAAGGGTCTGGGTTATTTTAGAAGGGTCCTGGGGAGCTCTAGAAGGGTCTGGGGGCTTTTAGAAGGGTCCTGGGAGGCTCTAGAAGGGTCTGGGGACTTCTAGAAGGGTCCTTGGGGGCTCTAGAAGGGTCTGGGGACCATTAGAAGAGCCCAGGGTGCATCTAGAAGGGTCTGGGGGCTTTAAAAAGGATTCAGGGAGGGTCTAGAAGGATCTGGGGGCTTTTAGAAGGGTCCTGTGGGGCTCTAGAAGGGTCAGGGTGCTTTTAGAAGGGTCCTGGGGATCTCTAGAATGGTCTGGGTGCTTTCAGAATAGTCCAGGGGGCCTCTAGAAGGGTCTGGAGGCTTATAGAAGGGTCCTGGGGTGCTTTAGAAGGGTCTGGGGGCATTCAGATAGGTCCTGGGGGCCTCTCTAAGGGTCTGGAGGCTTTTAGAAGAGTCCTGCGGAGCTCTAGATGGGTCTGGGGGCATTTAGAATGGTCCTGGGGGGCTCTAGAAGGGACTGGGGGCTTTCAGATGGGTCCTGGGGGGCTCTAGAAGGGTCTGGGGGCTTTTAGAAGGGTCCTGGGGGCCTCTAGGATGGTCTGGGAGCTTTTAGATGGGTCCTGGGAGGATCCAGATGGGTCTGGGTGCTTTTAGAAGGATCCGGGGAGGGTCTAGAAGGGTCTGGGGGCTTTTAGAAGGCTCCTGGGGGGCTCTAGAAGGGTCTGGACGCTTTTAGAAGGGTCCTGGGGTGGTCTAGAAGGGTGTGGGTGCTTTTAGAATGGTGCTGGGGGCATCTAGAAGCGTCTGGGTGCTTTTAGAAGGGTCCTGGGGGGCTCTAGAAGGGTCTGAGGGATTTTACAATGGTCCTGGTGGCCTCTAGAAAGGTCTGGATGCTTTTAGAATGGTCCTGGTGGCCTCTAGAAGGGTCTGGGGGCTCTTGAAGGGTCCTGGGGGGCTCTAGAAGGGTGTTAGGTCTTTTAGAAGGGTACTGGGGTCCACTAGAAGTGTCTGGGGGCTTTTAGAAGGCTCCTGGGAGGCTCTAGAAGGGTCTGGGGAATTTAGAAGGATTCGGGGAAGGTCTAGAAGGGTCTGGGGCTTTTAGAAGGGTCCTGGGGAGCTCTAGAAGGGTCTTGGTGCTTTTAGAAGGGTCCTGGGGTGCTCTAGAAGGGTCTGGGGTCTTTTAGAAGGGTCCTGGGGAGATCTAGAAGGGCCTGGGGGGTTTTTAGAAGGGTCCTGTGGGCCTCTAGAAGGGTCTGGAGTCTTTTAGAAGGGTCCTGGGGGGGTCTAGAAGGGTCTGGGGGCATTCAGAAGGGTCCTGGGGGCTTCTAGAAGGGTCTGGAGGCTTTTAGAAGAGTCCTTGGAGGCTCTAGATGGGTCTGGGGGCATTTAGAAGGGTCCTGGGGGGCTCTAGAAGGGTCTGGGGTAGTTTAGAAGGGTCCTGGGTGTCTCTAGAATGTTCTGGGGGCTTTTAGAAGGGTACTAGGGGTGCTCTAGATGTGTCTGTGGTCTTTTAGAAGTGTCCTGGGGGGCTCTAGAAGGGTGTGAGTGCTTTTAGAAGGGACCTGGGGGCATCTGGAAGGCTCTGGGTGCTTTTAGAAGGGTCATGGGGGCCTCTAGAAGTGTCTGAGGGATTTTAGAAGGGTCCTGGGAGGCTCTAGAAGAGTCTGGGTGCTTTTAGAAGGATTCGGGGAGGGTCTAGAAGGGCCTGGGGGTTTTAGAAGGGTCCTGGGAGGCTCTAGAAGGGTCTGGGGGCTTTCAGAAGGGTCATGAGCGGCTCTAGAATGGTTTGTGGTCTTTTAAAAAGGTCCTGGGAGGCTCTAGAAGGGTCTGGGGGCTTTTAGAAGGGTCCTGGGGGGCTCTAGATGGCTCTGCGGGCTTTTAGAAGGGTCCTGGGGACCTCTAGAAGGGTCTGGGGACTTTTTGAACGGACCTAGGTGCCTCTAGAAGGATCTGGGGGCTTTTAGAAGGGTCCTGGGGGGCTCTAGAAGGGTCATTGGGCTTTTAGAAGGGTCCTGGGGGGCTCTAGATGGGTCTTGGGTCTTTTAGAAGGGTCCTGGGGGCCTCTAGAAGGGTCTGGGGGCTTTGGAAGGGACCTAGGGGCCTCTAGAATGGTCTGAGGGCTTTTAGAAGGGACCGTGGAGGCTCTAGAAGGGTCTGGGGGCTTTAGAAGTGTCCTTGGGGGCTCTAGAAGGGTCTGGGGACCATTAGAGGGGCCCTGGGGGCCTCTAGAAGGGTCTGGAGTATTTTAGAAGGGTCCTGGGGAGCTCTAGAAGGGTCTGGGTGCTTTTAGAATGGTCATGGGGGGCTCTATAAGGGTCTGGGGTCTTTTAGAAGGGTCCTGGGTGCCTCTAGAAGGGACTGGGTTCTTTTAGAAGAGTCCTGGGGAGCTCTAGAAGGGTCTGGGTTCTTTTAGAAGGATCCTGGTTGCCTCTAGAAGAATCTGGGGGCTTTTAGAATGGTCCTGGGGGGCTATAGAAGGGTCTGGGGGCTTTCATAAGGGTCCTGGGGGCCTCTAGAAGGGTCTAGGGGCTTTTAGAAGGGTCCTGGGAGGCTCCAGATGGGTCTGGGTGCTTTTAGAACGATCCGGGGAGGCTCTAGAAGGGTCTGGGGGCTTTCAGATGGGTCCTGGGGGGCTCTAGAAGGGTCTGGGGTCTTTTAGAAGGGTCTTGGGGGCCTCTAGAAGGGTCTGGGGTCTTTTAGAAAAGTCCTGGGGAGCTCTAGAATGGTCTGGGGTCTTTTAGAATAGTCCTGGGTGGCTCTAGAATGGTCTGGGGACTTTTGGAAGGGACCTAGGGGCCTCTAGAATGGTCTGTGGGCATTTAGAATGGTCCTGGGGGGCTCTATAAGGGTCTGGGGTCTTTTAGAAGATCCCTGGGGAGCTCTAGAAGGGTCTGAGGGCTTTTAGAAGGGTCCTGGGGTGCTCTAGAAGGGTCTGAGTACCACTAGAGTGGCCCTGGGTGCCTCTAGAAGGGTCTGGGGTCTTTTAGAAGAGTCCTGGGGAGCTCTAGAAGGGTCTGGGTGCTTTTAGAAGGATCCTGGTTGCCTCTAGAAGAATCTGGGGTCTTTTAGAATGGTCCTGGGGAGATCTAGAAGGGTCTGGGGGCTTTCAGAAGGGTCCTGGGGGGCTCTAGAAGGGTCTGGGGGCTTTTAGAAGGGTCCTGTGGGCCTCTAGAAGTGTCTACTGGCATTTAGAAGGGTCCTGGGAGGCTCCAGATGGGTCTGGGTGCTTTTAGAACGATCCGGGGAGGCTCTAGAAGGGTCTGGGGGCTTCAGATGGGTCCTGGGGGGCTCTAGAAGGGTCTGGGTGCTTTTAGAAGGGTCCTGGGGTGCTCTAGAAGGGTCTGGGGACCATTAGAAGGGCCTTTGAGGCCTCTAGAAGGGTCTGGGGTATTTTAGAAGGGTCCTGGGTAGATCTAGAAGGGTCTGTGGACTTTTAGAAGGGTCCTGGGAGGCTTTAGAAGGGTCTGGGGGCTTTCAGAAGGGTCATGAGGGGGTCTAGAATGTTTTGTGGTCTTTTGAAAAGGTTCTGGGAGGCTCTAGAAGGGTCTGGGGGCTTTTAGAAGTGTCCTGGGGGGCTCTAGAAGGCTCTGCGGTCTTTTAGAATGGTCCTGAGGACCTCTAGAAGGGTCTGGGGGCTTTTTGAAGGGACCTAGGGGCCTCTTGAAGGGTCTGGGGGCTTTTAGAAGGGGCCTGGGGGGCTCTTGAAGGGTCACGGGGCTTTTAGAAGGGTCCTGGGGGGCTCTAGATGGGTCTGGGTTCTTTTAGAAGGGTCCTGGCGGCCTCTAGAAGGGTCCGGGGGCTTTTGGAAGGGACCTAGGGGCCTCTAGAATGGCCTGGGGGCTTTTAGAATGGTCCGTGGAGGTTCTAGAAGGGTCTGGGGGCTTTTAGAAGGGTCCTTGACTATTCTAGAAGGGTCTGGGTACCATTAGAGGGGCCCTGGGTGCCTCTAGAAGGGTCTGGGGTCTTTTAGAAGAGTCCTGGGAAGCTCTAGAAGGGTCTGGGGTCTTTTAGAATGGTCCTGGGGGGCTCTAGAAGGGTCTGGGGGGTTTCAGAATGGTCCTGGGGGGCTCTAGAAGGGTCTGGGGGCTTTTAGAAGGGTCCTGGGGCTCTAGATGGGTCTGGGGGCTTTTAGAAGGGTCCTGGGGGGGCTCTAGAAGGGTCTAGGGGCTTTTAGAAGGGTCCTGGGAGGCTCCAGATGGGTCTGGGTGCTTTTAGAACAATCCGGGGAGGCTCTAGAAGGGTCTGGGGGCTTTTAGAAGGGTCCTGGGGGGCTCTAGAATGGTCTGGGGCTTTTAGAAGGGTATTGGGGGCCTCTAGAATGGTCTGGGGTCTTTTAGAAGAGTCCTGGGGAGCTCTGGAAGTGTCTGGGGGCTTTTAGAATAGTCCAGGGTCGCTCTAGAATGGTCTGGGGACTTTTAGAAGTGTCCTCGGAGGCTCTAGAAGGGTCAGGGGGCTGTTAGAACTGTCCTGAGGGGCTCTAGAATGGTCTGGGGGCTTTTAGAAGGGTCCTGGGTGCCTCTAGAAAGGTCTGGGGGCTTTTCTAAGGGACCTGGGGGGCTCTAGAAGGGTCACGGAGCTGTTAGAAGGGTCCTGGGGGGATCTAGAAGGGTCTGGGGGCTCTTAGAATGGTCCTGGGGGGCTCTAGAAGGGTGTTAGGGCTTTTAGAAGGGTCCTGGGGGCCTCTAGAATTGTCTGCAGTCTATTAGAAGGGTCCTGGTAGGCTCTACAAGGGTCTGGGTGCTTTTAGAAGGATTCGGGGAGGGTCTAGAAGGGTCTGGGGGCTTTTAGAAGGGTCCTGGTAGGCTCTAGAAGGGTCTGGTTGCTTTTAGAAGGGTCCTGGGGGGCTCTAGAAGGGTTTAGGTGCTTTTAGAAGGGTCCTGGGGAGCGCTAGAAGTGTCGGGGTACTTGTAGAAGGGTCCTGGGGGCCTCTAGAATGGTCTGGAGGCTTATAGAAAGGTCCTGGGGGGCTCTAGAATGGTCTGGGGGCATTCAGAATGTCCTGGGGGCCTCTAGAAGGGTCTGGAGGCTTTTAGAAGAGTCCTGGGGGGCTCTAGATGGGTCTGGGGGCATTTAGAATGGTCCTTGGGGGCTCTAGAAAGGTCTGGAGGCTTTCAGAAGGGTCCTGGGATGCTCTAGAAGGGTGTGGGGGCTTTTAGAAAGGTCCTGGGGGGTTCTAGAATGGTGTGTAGGATTTTAGAAGGGTCCTGGGGGGCTCTAGAAGGGTGTGGGGGCTTTTAGAAGGGTCCTGTGGACATCTAGAAGGCTCTGGGGGCTTTTATAAGGGTCCTGGGGGGCTCTAGAAAGGTCTGAGTGATTTTAGAAGGGTCCTGGGAAGCTCTAGAACGGTCTGGGTGCATTTAGAAGGATCCGGGTAGAGTCTAGAAGGGTCTGGGGTCTTTTTGAAGGGTCCTGTGTGCATCTAGAAGGCTCTGGGGGCTTTTATAAGGGTCCTGGGGGGCTCTAGAAAGGTCTGGGGGATTTTAGAAGGGTCCTGGGAGGCTCTAGAAGGGTCTGGGTGCTTTTAGAAGGATCCGGGTAGGTTCTAGAAGGGTCTGGGTGCTTTTAGAAGGGCCCTGGGTGCCTCTGGAAGGGTCTGGGGTATTTTAGAAGGGTCTTGGTAGGCTCTAGAAGGGTCTGGGGGCTTTTAGAGGGGACCTGGGATTCTCTAGAAGTGTCTGGGTGCTTTTAGAAGGGTCCTGGGAAGCTCTAGATTGGTCTGGGGGCTTTTAGAAGAGTAGTGGGGGGCTCTAGAAGGGTCTGGGGTCTTTTAGAACGGTACTGGGAGACTCTAGAAGGGTGTGGGGTCATTTAGAAGGGTCCTGCGGGTCTCTAGAAGGGTCTGGCGGCTTTTAGAAGGGTCCTGTGGTTCTCTAGAAGGGTCAGGGTGCTTTTAGAAGGCTCCTGGGGGGTCTAGAAGGGTCTGGGTGCATTTAGAAGGGTCCTGGGGGACTCTAGAAGGGTCTGGGGGTTTCAGAAGGGTCCTGGGGTCCTCTAGAAGTGTCTGGAGGCTTTTAGAAGAGGCCTGGGGGGCTCTAGAAGGGTCTGGGGGCATTCAGAAGGGTCCTGGGGGCCTCTGGAAGGGTCTGGAGGCTTTTAGAAGAGGACTGGGGGGCTCTAGAAGGGTCTGGGGGCATTTAGAAGGGTCCTGGGGGGCTCTAGAAGTGTCTGGGGGAGTTTAGAAGGGTCCTGGGGGCCTCTAGAAGGGTCTGGGTGCTTTTAGAAGGGTCCTGCGGGTTTCTGGAAGGGTCTGGGAGCTTTTAGAACGTTCCTGGGGGGCTCTAGAAGGGTGTGAGCTCTTTTAGAACGGTCCTGGGGGCATCTCGAAGGCTCTGGGGGCTTTTAGCAGGGTCCTGGTGGACTCAAGAAGTGTCTGAGGGATTTTAAAAGGGTCCTGGGACGCTCTAGAAGGGTCTGGTTGCTTTTAGAAGTGTCCGTGGAGGCTCTAGAATGGTCAGGGGTCTTTTAGAAGGGTCCTGGGGGGCTCTAGAAGGGTCTGGGGGCTATTAGAAGGATCCGGGGAGGGTCTAGAAGGTTCTGGGGGCTTTTAGAAGGGTCCTTGGGGGCTCTAGAAGGGTCTGGGGACCATTAGAGGAGCCCTGTGGGCCTCTAGAATGGTCTGGGGGATTTTAGAAGTGTCCTGGGGAGCTCTAGAAGGGTCTGGGGGCTTTTAGAAGGGTCCAGGGGTAATCAAGAAGGGTCTGGGGGCTTTTAGAAGGGTCCTGCGGGTCTCTAGAAGGGTCTGGGGTCTTTGAGAAGAGTCCTAGGGGTCTCTAGAAGGGTCTGGGTGCTTTTCGAAGGGTCCTGGTGTGCTCTAGAAGTGTCTGGGGGCTTTTAGAAGGGTCCTGGGAGACTCTAGAAAGGTCTGAGGGCTTTCAGAAGGGTCCTGTAGGGTCTCTAGAAGGGTCTGTTTGCTTTTAGAAGGGTCCTGTGGGGCTCTAGAAGGGTCTGGTGGCATTTAGAATGGTCCTGGGGGGCTCTAGAAGGGTCTGGGTGCTTTTAGAAGGGTCCTTGGAGGCTCTAGAAGGGTCTGGGGGCTTTTAGAATGGTCCTGGGAGGCTCTAGAAGGGTCTGGGGGCTTTTTGAAGGGTCCAGGGGGCCTCTAGAAAGGTCTGGGGTCTATTAGAAAAGTCCTGGGGGGCTCTAGAAAGCTCTGGGGGCTATTAGAAGGATCCGGGGAGGGTCTAGAAGGGTCTGGGGTCTTTTAGAAGGGTCCTTGGGGGCTCTAGAATGGTCTGGGGACCATTAGAGGAGCCCTGGGTGCATCTAGAAGGGTCTGGGGGAGTTTAAAAGGGTCCTGGGAAGCTCTAGAAGGGTCTGGGGGCTTTTAGAAGGGTACTGGTGGGCTCTAGAAGAGTCTGGGTGCTTTTAGAAATGTCCTGGGTGGCTCTAGAAAGGTCTGGGGTCATTTAGAAGGGTTCCGGGTGGCTCTAGAAGGGTCTGGGTGCTTTTAGAAGGATCTTGGGGGCCTCTAGAAGGGTCTGGGGGCTTTTAGAAGGGTCCTGGGGGGCTCTAGAATGGTCTGGGGGCTTTTAGAAGCGTCCTGGGGGGCTTCTAGAAGGGTGTGAAGGATTTTAGAAGGGTCCTGGGAAACTGTAGAAGGGTCTGGGTGCTTTTAGAAGGATCCGGGGAGGGTCTAGAAGGGTCTGGGGTCTTTTAGAAGGGTCCTGGGGGGCTTCTAGAAAGGTCTGGGTGCTTTCAGAAAGGTCCTGTGAGGCTGTAGAAGGGTCTGGGGGCTTTTAGATGGGTCCTGGGGGGCTCAAGAAGGGTCTGGGGACCATTAGAGGAGACCTGGTGGCCTCTAGAAGGGTCTGGGAGATTTTAGAAGGGTCCTCCGGAGCTCTAGAAGGGTCTGGGGGCTTTTAGAAGGGTCCTGGGAGAATCTAGAAGGGTCTGGGGGCTTTTAGAATGGTCCTGCGGGTCTCTAGAAGGGTCTGAAGGCTTTTAGAAGGGTCCTGGTGGGATCTTGAAGGGTCTGGGGGCTCTTAGAAGGGTCCTGGGGGGCTCTAGAAGGGTGATAGGGCTTTTAGAAGGGTCCTGGAAGCATCTAGAAAGCTCTGGGTGCTTTTAGAAGGGTCCTGGGTGCCTCTAGAAGTGTCTGCGGGATATTAGAAGGGTTCTGGGAGGCTCTAGAAGGGTCTGGGTGCTTTTAGAATGGTCCTGGGGGGCTTTAGAATGCTCTGGGGGCTTTTAGAAGGGTCCTGGGGGCTCTAGAAGAGTGTGAGGGCTTTAAGAAGGGTCCTAGGGGCATCTAGATGGCTCTGGGGGCTTTTAGAAGGGTCCTGGGGGCACCTAGATGGGTCTGAGGGATTTTAGAATGGTCCTGGGAGGCTCTAGAGAGGTCTGGGTGATTTTAGAAGGGCCCTGGGTGGCTCTAGAATGGTCTGGGGGCTTTTAGAAGGGTCCTGGTGGGCTCTAGAAGGGTCTGGGTGCTTATAGAAATGTCCTGGGTGGCTCTAGAAGGGTCTGGGTGCTTTTAGAAGGGTCCTGGGGGGCTCTAGAATAGACTAGGGGCTTTCAGAAGGGTCCTGGGCGCCTCTAGAAGGGTCTGGAGGCTTTTAGAAGGGTCCTGGGGGACTCTAGAAGGGTCTGGAGGCTTTTAGAAGGGTCCTGGGGGACTCTAGAAGGGTGTGGAGGCTTTTAGAAGGGTCCTGGGGGCTTTTAGAAGGGTCCTGGGGGCATCTAGAAGGCTCTGGGGGCTTTTAGAATGGTCCTGCTTGTCTCTAGAAGGGTCTGGGGGATTTTAGAAGGGTCCTGGGAGGCTGTAGAAGGGTCTGGGTGCTTTTAGAATAGTCCGTGGAGGCTGTAGAAGGGTCTGGGGGCTTTTACATGGCTCCTGGGGGCTCTAGAAGGGTCTGGGGGATTTTAGAAGGGTCCTGGGGGTCTCTAGAAGGGTCTGTTGGCTTTTAGAAGGGTCCTGGGGAGCTCTAGAATGGACTGGGAGCTTTTAGAAGGGTCCTGGTGGGCTCTAGAA